>LTAE01004004.1:0-34439 GCA_001647135.1 Pontederia paniculata | reverse complement strand
CTTTGGTCGACCTAACAACTTCTGAACTTGAATCAACCTGTTACAGAATTCAGCTAAACAAGTTCATCAGTTCAAACTAAGCACCCTTACAAATTTGTGATCATCAAAATATTCTCGGGATCCTAGATTCAACAAAATGTAATGATTATAGATAGGTTCTAAGGGTGTTTGGATAAAAAAAGAGAACAAAAATATAAAATATATTTTTAGTAAAGATATTTTTTAAAAATAAAAAAATATAGCAAATAGTATTAAATTAATTTTAACAAGATAAAATATCAATTAAAATTATTAAAATAACTAATAACTACATATATAATTGCATAAATTACTATTTAATAATAATATTTTGATACTCAATATTTTGTTTAAGAAATTAACAATTATACTAATAAATCATTTGTATTATAAATTGAATATAAGATAATAATATAACTATTCTCATGAATAATATAACTAATAATTTATGAAACTTATTTTATCTCACATTTAAATTAATACAATATTATCATATAAATAATTATAGTAATTAATATAAAATTAATGTCTTCATTTTTTTAAAATATCGAGTAATATTTTAAAAATAAATAATATAAAATAATAATTAATCTTAATCAATAAAAAAAACTTATTTAAGATTAATATTTTGATAAATAATATAAACTAATATCATATATTAATATTTTAATAATCGACTAAAATTATTAACAAATACTAGTTTCTAAATAATTTAAATTATTCTCAATAAATACTATTTTAATAGTAATATTTAAATAATCAATAATATAATAAAATACTTATGAAATTATTTAAGAAATTTTGAGTGACAAAAATAAAAAAAACATGAACATTAAATGTTGCCAATTGATAGCATTTAATGTTGTTAGCAACAAAAGAAAGAAGTGGAGCGAAGCAGGAACTAGATGGTAGAACCCCGAGTCCTGTGACCTAGGGTTCCACCCTCGGGTTCCATGAACAGTTCCTCCAAACGTTACATCATTTGGAAAGCCAAGTGGAACCCGAGTTTGGCTCTGGTTCCACATCCAAATGCGGCATCAATGTTGCTTTTGACAAGGGAACCATATCGAGAACATGTTTCCCATCGGTTCTAGCAAACAAGGTTAGAATTGTACTCAGAATCAACTAACCCGAACCCCCGGGCTGCTCCTGAATCGAGAACATGTTCTTGTTTCTCATCGGTTCTAGCAAACAAGGTTAGAATCTTAACTCAGAATCAAGTAACCCAAAACCTCGAGTAGCGCACAGGCATCCTAGTGTATTGGCCGTCTATTTTGGTGGAATCGCTCGATTATGCAACTCACTCAGAAACATATTTTCATGTTACCCTCCTCGTAACCCACAAAATACATCTCGCTCATTCTAACTTCACATTTGTTTGCTCTCGAGCGATCTTCTCCTCTGATAATTCGATTGGGTTCCTCTAGTGCTCTTCTCTCTCTCTCTACCTCTACCTCTACCTTCTTTCTCTCGCTCTATTTCCGTCGCTCCCTCTCTCTTTCTGTCTCTCTCGCTCTCTCTACCTCTTTCTCTCCTCCGATCAAGTTACTCCAGTGCTTCTCTCTCTTCTCTAACAAACTCTCTCTCACTCGCTCTGTCATTCTATATATATATATATATACACCTCTCTTTCTCTCGCTCTGTCTCCGTCGCTCTCTACCTCTCTCTCTCCTCCGATTGGGTTCCTTCGGTGCTTCTCTCTCTCTATGTGTCTCTCTAGCAAACTCTCTCACTCTCTCTGCCTCTCTCTTTCTCCAAACTCTATGTGTCTCTCTCTTTGCCTTTCTCTCGTTGCCTCTCTCTCTATCTCTCTTTTCTCTCGCTCTCTTTGTCTCTCTCTATCTTTCTCTCTCCGTGTCTCTTTGGCAAAAATGTTTTATTAATGTAATTATTTTAAACATGCATTAACCAAATTATATATTTGAAATATTTTTTTTAATTATAGAAGGGTAAAATAATCATCGATAAATTACTTCATCCTCAAATTCTAACTTCATCTAAATACTTATGGACTTTCACCTATTTAGTTTCTAATTTTGATTTCGATTTTATTCAAATACATATTAAAATTAATCTATCAAATCAATTGAGAATTCGAAGAACCTCGTGTTGACAAACCCTACCCAAAGGAAAAAGAACCCATAACTACAAAGTACAAACATATGAAAGTAATCAAATAGAAAAAAACATTTGGCATAAATTCACCATCATGCTGTGACCTTGGGAACGCGCTGATTAATTGTACAAATTTGCCATTCATAACCTGCAGACACTTATTACTACCATATTATCTGCATCATCACAAGCTTAAATCCAAATCATAAAATTCTACCAAAGCCTACATAGAAACATAAACTACTACTTCCAAGCAAAATTCTTCAGAAGAAAACTCTAACAGTAACATGGATGGAAAGAAAATCTGTAACTAATGAAGAGGAGGAAGAGGCCAAGCTCACCATAGCCTTGTATTATCTGAATACATCCATCCTTCTACTCTCTATTTCTACTACTAGTACTATTACTGATATCATGCTAATACTTCTACTACAATAACAAGAGAACACTACTGCAGTGTCACTCCAGGAAGGTCTCCATGATATCCGAGTAAATCCCTGCGTCAGGACCCCTGTACTCTATGGCTGCTTGCTGCTGCTGCTGCTGCTGATCCAATGACGATGCCGACGGCGAGGAGGTGGTCATCCTCGCGGGCATCGTGAAGCTCCTCTTGAACTTGTTGTTGCTGTTCTCGGTCTTCCTGGCTTTGTTGGAGTGGCTCTCCAAGCTCAAGTAGTCCTCCGCATTGCTGCCGCTGAGCGTGCCGGTGCTGTCGCCTCTGTTCGCGCGTCCCTGAAACCTGGAAGCCTCTGAGACTGCCTTTGACTCGTCAGCATTGCCACCGGCCAACATGAGCGGGTGCTGCTGCTGCTGTTGCTGTCCCGGAGGCCTGTTCCCCAGGCCTTCCGCTCCGAAGAGATGCTTCGCGTCCTCCGTCCTTCCTGTCAGTGCGGTAAAGAAGGACAAGCCGTTGGGCCATTTGAGGTCAGCCTCCTGCTCCGGCATCATCTCGTCCATCTGCTGCGATTCGGCGGAATGCGGTGGCAGCAGGAAGTGGTGCCCGTCGTCCTTGTTCACCGGCAGACCCATGCGCGCCGAGGGGTGGTAAGCCTGGGGCAGGACCGGTGATGTCGATGGCAGCGAAGGGTGGTGGCTCCAGTTAAACAGCGGAGGCGGCGGGCGCGTCGGCATTTGCTTCAAGGGGGCGGACGGAGATGCAGAGCTGCTCCTGTTGGAGGAGAAGAGCTGGGAGAGGAAGAAGCCCGACTGGTAGCCCAACGACTCGAACATGTGCCTCATCCTTAGCACAAAGTGCAGGTCTTCAGGTATCTGATGGATTCACGTTAATAATGCAAAGTGCACACAGTTAAGCAAAAGTTCACCGTGATCCATAAATGGAGAAGTAGAACAAGGAGCATAATTGGTACGCACAATCTTGCAGGAGCCAAGCTGTAGGAGTCCATGTCCGGCTTGAATCACTGCTATTGTCTGTTCAGCATAAAAGAGCAAAAGTATCAAACTGCATGCAGGGAATTTAGTACTACTTAAATACAAACTGATCAATCGGTGAGAGCATGAGCATATTGCCTGAATCCCAGATGCAAACTGATCAGTCCATTCAGGTGGAAGCTGCAGCAAAAGACAAGCCACATTAGAAGAATAAAGCCCAGTCACATTTTGCTAATGTACTGTACTCGGTTCTAAAACACTTGTAATCATGGTTTTGAGGACAAAAGTTCCAGAGGCCTGGAGAGGGCATCAAATTCCCACCCCTTTTCTTTTGCAGATGCATAGGTACAGCCCTGTCGCAAAGGCTGCTGCGCATAAATCTCTCTCACAACACACTCACACTCACACAGTGTCAATAGTTACAACAACTGAAAGAAAAAAAAAAGAGCAAGAAAGTAAGGAAAGCAAAGGCCAAAACTGCTAGAGAGGATGTAGGCCACATACAGCATCAAAGGAGCTCTGCCAGTAGTTGGAGATGTTAGGTTCGCATTCAGAAGGTTCCTTGAAGACCCATTTGTGACACTTATCAGAGGCAACCTTACCCATCAATCTGTGTTCAACATCAATCAATCAGACAGTCCATTAAAAGAATCGCGAGTTAAACCCCAACCACAGCAAAACAAAAAATGAAAAAAAATAAAAGAAATAACACAGCAGAAAATGTATTATCCTGAGTAGTACTCTCTATCCTTACCCCTCATTTTGCCCTTCTTTTACTACTACTTTTTCCCCCAACACCCACCAACAAACAAGAGGGCACCAACACAAACACCATCCCCACCAACCAAGCACAAAGCACAGATCAAAAGAAGCCATAAGAAAAGAGAGAAAAAAAAAGGAAAGAAAAATAAAGAAGAGGAAGAATACAACTTGACGACATGGATGGAAGAAGAAGTCTTTTTATGTTGCACCATTGCCCTTGTGTGTCTCTCTCCTTATCCTAATTAGGAGGATGACTACTACTGCTAGTGCTGGAACAGACTCAAAACAACAACACCTACCCAGTACCCACCCTTCTCCATAATTATACAGTTGGATGGACATCTTGCTGAAGGCCTTCTTGACGGGGTCTTCGCCGTCCATCTCTTCCAAGCACTCCGCCACGCGGCTCCGGCAGAACCCGTCCTCCCACATCAACATCCTGATCATTCCAACAAGTTAAAGAGAAACATAGCACTCGTTGGATTAGCCCTGATCAGATCCGTACATGCATGTACAACAACAACAACAACAACTGTGCTGTGTCATTTATATGTTACTCACAAGCTGCCGTTGTCGTCGCCTACCTTGCAGCCATTGCCTCCTCTACACCTTCTGAAGGAATTAATAGACCAAATGAATCGAAGCACCACGAAATTAAAGTAGTGATTGTCAGCTAAAGCATGCATGCATTAAACAAGGGGGCGGAGAGGGCGAGAGATATGAAGGGCATACGGGCGAGGGCGGATGGTCCAGAAGACGGAGTAAGTCCAGTCCGAGTTGAGGCAGACGTTTCGGAGGGCCTCGTGGAGAGCCATCATCCCCACGGCTTCCTTGCTCCTGCTATCTCCTGCTGCTCCCGAGCCCACCATCCTTCGCTCTCTCTATCTCTCTCTAATTCAATTTTTCTCTCTCCTTCTGCCCTATCACTATATCTATTACTATGTTTTCCTCTAGCACAAGATATCTCCTCGCTACAGTGTCACTAGCTTCAAAGATGCCATCTGCTTTGTTATGGAGCTGCCTTATCGAACAGTAGAGCCAAACCCCACTTCCCCCACGTTAGCAGCAGAAGCAGAAGCAGCAGCAGCAGCAGCACAGCAGAAGAGGAAGAAGAGGCAAGCAGTTGTTAACGAGGAGTTGTAGCAGGAGCTGCAGTAGTAGTGCAGGGGCCCTACTCCTCTTTTTGCTTTCTTCTCTGTTGCGTCTCTCTCCAGCCCTCTCTTTGCAGCAGAAGGGCTTGCAACCCTCAGCTTTCTTTACCGAATGGCCTGAAACTGGCCACCAGTGCTTAGTAACGAAGAAAAAAGAGGCACCAGCAGCAGCTGCTGATGCAGCATGTGTGTGCGTTTGAGAGAGAGAGAGAGAGAGAGAGAGAGAGAGAGAGAGAGAGTATTATTTTTTTTTTCGATATGAGAGAGAGAGTATTATGTTCTGAGACAAATTAGAAAACTGTCAACATGATGTGGGAGACTGGAGAGGGGTTGCAGCTCTTTTTCGCTTTCTTTTTGTAATGTATGAATAAGTGGTCCTATGGACTCTCTGTAAGTACTCCTTTAACCCTCCTCAGTTTACTTTTACGGCAATTGCCAAGCTAGGTACCCTCCTCCTCCTCCTCCTCCTCCCTCCTACGTTAAGGAGAGAAAAAGAAAAAATAAAAAAAAGTTCTCACACATTTCAAAGTGAATGAGTTAGATATAAATATTTTATATATTTATTCAATCATATATGCCTACTCCTCCTTCTGGAATTAAATTAGTATAGAAAAGACTATGACTTTAGAAACAGAATTTAGTTAATTAGTTGATATCTTTAAAAACGAATTATAAAAAAATTAAGAGAGAAAATTGTAAAGGGTAACATGCCCTCGAGCTTCATTTGTTTCAATATATATCTAACTAATTATTCCATCTTGACTGAGATCTGCAACTTCTCCATGGCAGCCCATTTTGGTCGTAGTAAATTCACATAAAAATATTATAACGGCAGCCCAAATTTTCAAATAATGAAAATTACGCGTACATGCTATTAAAATTTGTGTAAAGTTGATGATTCATTTTGTAAATAATTTATTTTATAAATTTATTATAATAAAATATTTATACAATATTGCAAATTATAGTATCATTTTATTAGAGATGGACTCAGAAATAAAAATTAAGATTTAAAATATATTAAAGTAAATTATAAAAAATTAAAAGAGATCAAAATTTGAACTTTAAATCTTAAGATATTAATTAAAATTACCTACTCATTAAATTAGTTAAATAATAGTATTATTTTATTAATATTTATTAATATATTAACTACCACTATTAAATATATATATATATATATATTATATTGAAAAGTTCGAGACGAGAAAATTTATGTGGGTCCGCTTGCGTCTTGCGCACTTAAATATAATATATTTATTAACGTAAATTTGTGAGTATAAGTCCGTATTGAAAATTTTATATATTACTATAGTTTATAATATTGCACATTTATATATATAATTTGGTTGAGAAATTTATTTGTTTTTAAATATATGATCAAGAATGAATTATATTGGATGTGAAAAAAAAAGTTGGTGTGGATGGTGGTGATGGCGGTAAAGGAGAGAGAAAGAAATGGCATCTATCATCATCTATAAGCTACAGAAGCAATCTAACTTTTTGGTTATATATTAATCTAACAAATCAAATAATAAGCAACTTAGTTAGAAGGGCATGCAAAGCATTATAATATTGGAAGGAGTCACGTGCGCACGTGCCGTGACAGTGGGGCGGTGCCTCGTGAAACATAAACTAAGCAAAAGGGTTGCAGGCGGAGGATTCTGTGGTTGAACAACGACCCTCATCTTGCAAACAATTAAAAGTTAAAACAAAAGCAGCATGCCATGCATTCAGAGAGAGAGAGAGAGAGAGAGAGAGAGAGAGAGAGAGAGAGAGAGAGATTTTTGCAACAGGGATCTTTATTTTCCATCTTCTAACAACTACAACAAAGAAAGCTTGAACAGTAACTACAACAACTACTGCATGCTGTAGCTGTTAACAAGTGCTCGGAGCTTTGATTGTTTGAATGGAGAGAGAGAGAGAGAATTGCGGGGAGATGTGTCCTATCCGGAGGACACGCCCTCTACCAAAACAAGTCTTTCCCTCACTCTCCCCCGCATTGACCGGCCCCCGCTCTCAATTCTCAACCCTTCTTTCATCATCGCCATCTGCCTGCCTGTCCGCCCGCCCGCCTACCATCTTCATCTCCGAATATCATAGCCACAGGACTCGGTCCTACTTTCATTTAATTGACCAATTTTTCTTTTCCAATAAAAAAACATTATCAACTAGTTAATTCAATTAATTTGAAGTGAAGTATAAGTTTTTAAACACATTTAAGAAAAAAAACCCAACTAATTAAGACGTTCTAAAACTTTTTTTTTTGATTGAAAAACTGTCGCACATACTTAATTAGAATTATTTGAAATATGAATTTACTAAATATATAAAATCACTCAATTAGCATATAAATAATATGGATACAAATTAAAAAATTATGCAAACTATAAATATTAATTATTATCCATTTTTCTGTAAATAAATTGACAAAATGATCACCCGAAATATTATAAATCTCATTAAATAAGTTATCTGTTACACTTTAATTGATCCGTACATCGATATTAGATTCGGCAATCTTACTCAATAATGATGTCAACTTGATAAATTATTTTAATATTCTGTTAATTGTTCACTCCAAATTAACTTCCGTATCCAGAGAAACCTCATTTAGTTGGTGTATGTTGACACCGACAAATCATTTATGTGCTTTATCTTTTATTATTTAAGTAAACCAATAAATAGACTTTACCTCAATTATTATTATTATTATTATTATTATTATTATTATTACCGTCAAGTTTAATTGTACGATCATAATTTATGTTTTCTAATATTTTCTCAGTTCTTTTCCACCCCCAAAAAAACTGACATGCAAAAAAAATTAACCTTCAAAATAATGTTATTAGTTATTCCAATCAATTAACCTCACTAATTTTGAGTGGTGAACTTGCCTCCAATGGGTAGGACAACGCCAATATCATCCTTACATCCATCTGTTTTGCTTTCTCTCAAAACGTCCGATGCGTCTCTCTCACTTTACAAGAATGTGGTCCCTTTTCTACTTATACAAATGACATCATATGAACCAACAAAGTGAAAGATATATTTAGAGCGAGGGTAAAAAAACGAATCCTTAAATAAAAAAAAAGAAAACTCCACCATTTGAATCATGACCTCGAGTGTTTAGTAGTCACGAATCATGAGTATGTGTTAATTCTTAATTACAAATAATTAGTTTTTAATTGGGAGTTAGACAAATCGATTGCATACTTTATGTTAGAGTTTTATTTTAAATAGTAAATCTTGTTTGTGAAATAAATATAATCTAATTAATTAGTTTATAATCATATAAGTTTGCAAAGTGATTGAATATTATATTGTGAGAAGAAGATGAGAGGGAGAATCAACCGAGATTCACTATAGTTCAGGTATGATGATATTATGATAAAAAATGTAAAATAATTTAAATTTAAATGAATTTTTTATAGAAACTTTCAATATAAAAATAAAAATCTTAAAACTGATTAGCATTCAATAGAGTGATTGCTCAAGGTACAGGCAACGAAAGATTTTCGTGGGATGAACGATTTATCATCCCAATTATTTAAGAAACTATATTGGTGAGATAGTTTACTATTAAATTAAAATTCAAAATATTATTAACATATAAATTGTTTTTGGTGTAAGAAATCACACTTTTTTCACATAAAATTAACTACATGTATTGTGAGAATGATAGTTTGTTCATAATATGAACCAAAGGATGGATTAATCAATCCAAGGTTTAGATGAAAGTTTTGTATGGTCTTCTTTCTTTGCTTAAAAGCTTCATTGTAGTGGTCATTTTTCTGAATGAAAGAATTAGTTCCAACCCCACACCCTTATTTACTAGCTGTTGGTTGATCTCGTTCCTCTTCATCTCTAATAATTGTTCTCAGTCCAAAATAGTAGCTAGACCTCTTGCCCCTACACCTTACACATATAACGCCTGTCTAACCACAGTTGGAATCTAATGTGTGATTGTACCCTTCCTTCATCTTTTTATACTCGATTCATTCTGGCAGGACAAGTGTGTGCATAAGTACCGAGAGAGATCTAGAGAGAGAGAGAGAGAGAGAGAAGGAAGCCTTATTATTTTGGACCACTTGCAGTTCCTGTGGCTCAAATCACAGGACTCGCTTTAATCTCTTTTTTTTATATGTCATGCGTATGTATATATTATACACGGTTGGTCCAGCTCTTCATGGAAGTCAGTGAATCATCTTTTTCTGCCAGTAGGGTTTGGAGGTTTGCTCAGAAAATTATACATTAGATATGCATGCGAAATTTGTCTCAAGCTTGATCTGATGCTGATGCTGATGCTGCTCTTGTCTGGTTTGAGAGGAATCTTTACTTATCAACAATTTTGGTCATGCAAAGGCTACAATCAACCAAAAAAAAAGGTCTGGGACAAAGTATATTAATTAACATGACTCTTTACCCCAATCTTCGAAGCATGCATGCATGCCCGGATTTCAAGATGATGTGGGTGGGTATATCACATGTCTTCAAAATGTATCGACTTCTATCAATCTCGATTAATTAGACAACACACTCTTATTTTCCAACTAAATTAGCGGTACGCAACCTTAACCTTTTGGACAAAGAAATGTATACCGACTATTCCATCATAATACAACTTAGCTTTGGTTCCATCTCAGTGAGTGCAGTACAAGTTAAACTGAGAGGGTCCCGAAATCATCCATCAATATTTTGGGCCCCTATGTCGTCCAGCCAATCCAATTCATTCATATTTACACACCTACGTATTGTCAACTCAAATGTATGAATAAATTGTTATATGACAAAAAATGTAGTTCCACTATAAGAAAATGATTTTCGTCGGAAATTGTGAGTTCTTATGCTCACAATCGAACTTCTGTGATAGCATGCCTACATTCAAGGCGTCTAGTGCCATTGATGGAGCTTCCAGGCCGCTTTGCCCATGTCATCCCACGAGTCTCGGTCGACCTTGTAGAGTAGATTTTCCGGTTTCACCAAATGACCGTCAACATCACATAAATTAGCGCTGTGTGAGAATATACTTGAATTTCCATGTGTCGAGCAACCGCAACTGAAAAGAAATATAAGGGACAACGGCTAACTTGGCAACAAATGCAAATGTGTCATGGTAATCGTGCCCTTCTATTTGAGTGAATCATTTATAAATTTACATCCTATTGGATACTTTCATCGAGAAAGCATTTATAGTGTCTAAGTATGTTTAGTTTCTGAAGCTAGCTTGTAATTCATCTGACATAGACAGGATACTTCGTTGTTATGTGATGATCCTACAGTTCAAGAGTTAATTCTAATGTGACCAAATAAGCATTGCAGCAATGAGTGAGATTTGTGTAGGATTTCAAGAGGATATCTCGTGCCATTGGACAAGTATATGCTTAGTAAACAAGGTTTGTGTCCCATTGCAAAAGATTACTATATATATTCGATAAGAATTTTATTTTAATATGCAAAATATAACCTATTATAATAATAAATCTAATTGAAATTACATAGCACCACAACAAGAACTAGTTTCACTAAAAAATAGCAATTTTATGGTGGAAGTTGTTGCCACAAATTTTACAAATCGGTGGCAAATTATAGTTCGTGGCTAATTTTTCATCCAATTTCAAATCTTCGAAAAACACTTATTGCAATAGAAAACGTGACAAAAATATTTGTTTCAAATTGCGACGGGATTGCTCGTCGCTGTTTGAGAAAGACTAAAAGTTCATCTCAATTTAAGATAAATTTTTTTCGCCATTAATAATCTGCCGCAAATATTATTATAAATAAATAATAATTATATACAACTAAAAGTTTAAATTGAAATTGTCAAAAATTATATACAAATTAAAATTTAATCATCATTTTCATCTTTATCATAATTATCATGTCCTCACCTTATTGATCATTTGTTTTTTTTTTTTTTGCACACATCAAAACTTGTCCCAACTTTTGTATTTGTTGGTGCATTTCTATAGGTCATTATTATAATACCCCCAAAAGCACACCAAAGTGCTCTCTTAGAGACTTTATGGACTTACTTCTTTTACTTAACTATTGAAGAAATGACTCATCAACATCATGAACACATCATTACATAAGCTAATACTTTAAATAAAACAACATTCCAACTAAAGCAATAAAAATATGATACATTAGTTTAAGAGAAAGACCATAACCGACTATTAAATTCAATAAGAAAACATTAATTAGTTAGAGCTATTTATTCTCTACTATATGACCATCTTAACACCACCAAGACTTATTCCATATCCAAACGAGACCATCATGAACAACATCACACCTACGTGCCAATAAAACCTACTCAAACTCTTGATTAACAACAAAATTGAATTAGTAAGGATAGTAAACTCCCGTGAGCTATGATACCAAATATGTAAAGATCATATAAAGTTTTAAATAGATAGAAGGATATAATTTGATAGTGAGATTTATCATATTCAATGTGATACCAAAATTATTATCAACTATAATGGATAACCAATATGACAGTTCATTACACCAATAACCTCGGGTTTCACATTGACCTTAAATATTTCCTTCCAATATCACTAATCCATTGATGGAGACAACATCAATTTCTTCTTATCTCGTGATGGGTCACAATCTTCCTTATTCAAGCTACCTTTAACTTAGGACCATTTTACTTCTTTTTTATTTATTGTCTTAAGTTGACAATCATTACAAATAACGTGAGCCTTTACCAAATTAGAGAGAAATTTATCCGAGGAAGACAGATTGTGTTGTGCATGACATACTCCATGTTCGGGGATCCTATTGCTGCCCGTTTCAAATATATTTCTATGCCAAGGGTATTAAATTAGAGAAAAAAATTGGATCCTTTAAAACAAAATTTGTCATGAACTTATATTAGTTATCATTCTATTGTATCTAGAGAGCCTTAATGTTGATACTAATTACATACCTTTCCAACGATAATATTATCTCATATTCGTCCTTCGTTCAAAGTTATCCTCCTCGAGAGACTATCTTCTCCTTTCTCCTTGTGTTGTTGATCTCCATAAACCTCTCTTGATGGAAATCCCAAGCATGAAAACTAAAGAAGGGTGGTGTCAAGAAGAGAGGACAAACATTCTCACCTCTAATTCAAGAGAAAGGACACACACACAAAAAAAGAGGAGAGCGGAGAGAGGAGGGAGGAGGGCCTCATGACGGCTAGGAAAAAAAATAATGATCTTAGGGGAAAATATTTTATGTCTAGGGGTTTATATAGAGAAGGCTTAATGTTTTATATAGTTTAAAACATAACTAACTTTGGAACCCTAATTTAACTAAAATTAGGACATTGTCATGCAGGTATAACACAATCCATGTCTACTTGGACATAGTCTTTGTTTCATTTTTATATTTTGACTTATTCGGGTGCAACACGACCAATGTCCCTTTTGAACATGGTCCGTATTGGTCTTCTATTTTCCGACCTTTACTCGTCTAGTGAGCCCGATGCAACAAGTCCATGTCTGGGTTGGACACAGTCCGTATTAGGTCTTCGTTTTAATGTTGAGTGTTATAATTATTATGATAATTCGTTTCTTTGTTTGAAATATTTGTCATTGAGTCATTTTATATGTTGGTTTGAATATCTTGACACAAACTTACGTGTTTATCCTAGATCAAAATAAGTCATAGATGATCTGATTTTATACACAATTTTTTTATTTGTTCCGGCATACTCCCTCCAAAGTTCTCGAGTTGACTTTGACATACTTCTCATTTGTGTACTTTGAGTTATATAATTAGCTTCTTTGTAATGCCTCCAAAAGCACTCCTCGCCACCTGGCAAAATGTGCTACGACCTTACATCTATTGACTTTGCATTGACCACTTGGCTTCAACACATCAGATAAAAGCCAACAATTTAACTAAAGCATCTATCCAACTAAAGAAGTAAAATCGATTACATAGATTCCAAAAGAATACTAACATCAACTATTAATTTCAAGTAAAACACTAATTAATAAGAGTTCATTTTCTATATTACATGACCATTATAATTTGACCAAAACCTCTACCATGTGCATAGTAGACCATCACGAACATCATCATCAGCGCCATCAACACCTACTAAGCATTTGGATTACCCACAAAATGGAATTCACAGGGGACAAACCTTCCTTGAGCTCTATTGTCCAATATGTAAAGATCATATATGAATGACAATAATAATTAACATATAATTAAAAAATCCCTTTTATCTCTAATATACACAATAATGATAGATAGGTAATACATTCTTATCGATTCCTTACATTTTGCATAACTACAATAGTGGAAAGAAAATATGTACATCCATATCTCATGATGTCCATTGTCTCAGTATATTCAAGCCCAGTTCATTATTTGATTCATGCTTCTTCTTTATTTGTTTTGTCTTAGTCTTTTATTTCAATCAATAATGAGTGGTTATCACTGCAAGAAGATTCAGGTAAGCCCCAATGCCAATATGACTAACTAGGCCCTGGGGTCTCTCTCTGACCCAAGTAAGATCTCTTGAATAGTAGTCCAACGGGGACTTAGTGATTCCCTAATGAACCCAGTTAAAGTAGGGATAAATCTCTCAATTCGTCAAGGGCCATCCTCTTCATGCATAAATTGAAGCTCAATCATTGTCATCTTTTTATTCTTAATTACTTGTTATGTTAGGTTCGTGTGAAAGTCCACTAGTCCTACCCCAATCAAGTTCATCAAATCAAGCAAAAATAACATCATGCATCACAAGACGTGGCTCGCATCATTGATGACATGGTCCGTGTTGTCTCCCGATCAAGTAGTGTTCGTCGATCGAACACGATCGTTTAAAAGGCAGTATAGACCATTGCTCAGTCGAGACACGACTGAGTCAGGGCGGCATGACCCATTTTGGCTTTAGGGTTATCCTTACCATTTTTTGGGAAAAAACATGGGTCACGTTGATGATCAACACCACCCTTTTCTTATTTTTTGCTATATGATCCTTAGAGCGCTGACCATTTAGCCCAAGGTGAGTGTGTTAGATCGGAGAAAACGATCTGCGTCATGGTTGACATGGTCGGCTCCAAGGACACTAACCATGTCAAATAGATACGTGGTCCATTTTTATTTAGAGGATGCAACCTGTGTCGGAGGTCAACATGGTCCATCCTCAACGTATTTGACGTTGGCACCCGAATATGTGGATCATGTTATGGGGAATGCGACCCATGTCTGGGTGGTGTTCTTCACTTTATAAACATTATTTTGAGGATAATTTTATCTAGAAAATCACCAGAATTATAAAGGACAATAAAAATCCCACCAACAATGAAACTCCATCGAAAAACCCCTTTTTTGTTCATTATCTTAGATGAAATCATTAATCAACATAAAATTCAATAATCGATTCACTCTTATGATCTTAATTACATATCTTCTTCGTTATGAGGTTATCTCCTATGCGTCCCTTGTCCTAAATCATCCTCCTCTGCGACAAACCATCATCCTCCTCATGTTGGTCTTTGTCAACATCTCCTAATAGAAATCTTGAGCATGAGGGTCAACTAAGAATGGTGTAATGAGGAGAGAGGAGAAAGTGTTCTTACCTTCAATCCTAGAGAGAGAGAGGGCCTCTTGACGACTTGTGAGAAAAATAAAGGACTTGCGGAAAACTTTTCGTGGTTAGGGCTTTATATAGAAGATGGTAAGGGTTTTAGGTTAATTAAAAACATAACTAAATTTATAAACCTAATCTAATAAAATCCCAATTCTCACATGTCGGCGTAACATAGCCTGCGTCCTTCTTGGACAAGGTTTGTGTTCTACTTTTTAGTATGATTTGCCTTAACACAACTCACTTCCCAAGTGTATATGGAGGTCGATGTTTTTATGAGACTGCTGCAACACGGCCCGTGTCCAGATTGGACACGGTCCATGTTGGGTTTGTTTTTAGTTAGGTGTTACATTCTTTAATTTTAAGACTTTCTTGAAATATGATATCGAAGATGAAATAAATTAGCAATAGAATCAAATTTACTAAATAAAATTCCTAAGCTATATGTTGTCTTACGCGAGTTATTTGTGCGAATTGTGAAATCAATTGATTATTTATTCTCTAAAAGACTTTTAAAAAATCTCATATTCTGTTGATTTTTTGATCGAGATTCATTTTGTGAACTAAATTTTAGTGACAAATATTTAATAAAAAAATTAAACACAATGACTTGAAGTTTGACATACCATTTTTCTACGGTAGTAATTTTAGATATATAGCCACCAACATGTAAACAAGCATTCTGCTCATATGCGTGACATGTCTTTGTTTTCTCATATTTACTTATATACGCCTTAGTGAATCATTTAGCAAGATCCATACAGTCTCACTAACCCAATTAGGATTGAACTCTAATGCTCATGTCTCTGCTAAAAAGGAAGATAACCTCCTCGAACATTGACTATTGGATGTCTTCTACATAAGTCTAGTGTTCTTACTATTCCACCAAATATTAGCTTTCAAAAATTGACTCATTAAATTATATCAAATAGTAAAAAATACTTAAAATTCTCTAAACCATATTTTTCCATGTGCCATTAGGTATTTCTTTTCAAGAAAATCACGCTTGATTGTATCTCTACCAAATTACTTTAGTAAAAGTAGCGACGACAAATTTAGAAAGCACAAACCTATAAATTAAAATATTAAAATAATGTAATGAAATAAATTTATAGTAGCAATTCTTTAAATTTTTAATTAATTATCCAAAATAACCATCAACTTTAAATTGCTAAGTCTATGTATCGACATCTTGAACATAATATGGTAATTAGGTTGGTGCATCAGCAATATCATGTGATGAAGTGCCTTCGAATGACTTATCTTCAAAATGAGTCGATGAACGTCTTTCCAATATTCGAGTACATCTTGATGAGTCGATTAACTCACTATTTTGTAAATTAATGAGGTGTAATTTTTATCATTGACAATTTTCTTTCAAATCCATTATTGCTTTAATATTTTTTTGTCTTATCTATAACTTTCTAATGATGTTAAATATGTTATCAAAGATATATTTATGTGCATGACATCCAAATTATAGCGTATCAAGTTCTCCTTCCAATATGGTAAATTTTTAATGTTCTTTGATTAGTCCAATTGTGAGAAACACCATAACAATGATGTCTAGTGATTTAATTTTCAATGACTTTTAAAAGACAATTAACAATATCACTTAATTCACAATTGGAAATTCTTTGTAGAGGCAAATCTAGAATTATATTTTGCTTTCTGAATGTATTTTTCTTTTTTGTTCAACATGCAAGAATTGTCTATGACAATTGAATCAAGATTTTTTTCCTCCATACTTTAAAGTAAACATTTTTATTCAGTTTACAATATGGACTTGTTAATTTACTAGTGGTCATCCAACCTAATATAATTCCATATGCAGAAAAATTACTAATTGTCTTTCATTATAAAATTCTATTTGCTTCACACATCATATGTCAAAATACCATTCCATAAAGTTTTCAGACCATCAATTAGTGGTTAAAAAATATATATCCTTCTTATGTTACGAATTGTGAGAACAAAAAATGATGCAAGTAAAAAACATATGTGGACTGGTGATGCATAATCTAGGAGATAAAATTATAGGAAGTAACCACACTGCCAACAAGAATAAAAATACAATGACTGATTATACGGAGTAAAATCATTTGCACACAAGCCAAGTCTTATATTTCTAGGATCGTCTACGAAATCAAGATGCAATCAATTAAAAGGCTTTCATGCCTCCCCATCAAATTGATGGAGCATAACACCTTTCTTAGTAATATGCTCAATATGCCATCTCATCTATGAAGTCAAACCCATAAAAGATATAATATCTTAAGTCTTGTAATAAGAGACAAATAACACATTTTTTTTACTATTTTCTATTTCTAATATTAGGATATGTGTACCTCTGAGCACCATAAATTTTATATCCATTAAGATAGCAATCTACTTTGTTGATGCAAGACCAAAATTTGAAAGTAACCTTTTTGCTTAATAATAATTCAACAAAATTCATGCCCCTTATGGTGTCACCTCCTTTACTATTTCCATAATAACATCAAAGCATGCATGCAAAATATTGTGATCAAATTTGTGGCTTAACATCTAAATGACTAATGAAAATTCAGAATGTGTTTCACAACCATGCCATAAAGGTTGACTTGAAACATTTAGCACAAAATTGCTCTACTTCTGGATGTGGTGACTTTTCATGAAATTTAACATCACCATATTTGTTGTGGTAGTATTGTAAACTAATTTTTGATATTTATGAACTATATCTTATTCAAAATATTGAATGAGTGACTCTTCATTAATATCAAAAATGAATTCTTCTTCTCCAAATTCAACCCAATATTAAAAAATTGGTTTTAATTCCTTTCTACAGTTATGGGCTTTAATCATTTTTATCATCTGAAATTTTGTATCATAATATTTTAACAAGGATATCTATTTATTCATTATCAAATTTTAGTGATAATAATTCAACTTCAGGATGGGTTTTCGCCAATGTGGGATATGCTAATTGTTGTGGTTCTAAGAAATGAATGTCTATTACTCATTTAAAAATGGAGGTTGAATTTGTAACTTTGATGGCTACAAGTAAAGAAGTGTAATAGTTAAGGAACATATTTATTATATTAAAATTGTGACCAAAACCTATGTCAGCTAGTTTGGTATTTTGTAATAGCTATATTGCAATATCTCAAGTTTATAATAAAATGTACAATGTAACTTTGACATGTTAGTTTGAGGCATACCTATATAAGAAAGTTGATAGATGATGGTACAATCACTATCACTTATGTTAAATCAAGTAGTAATATGTAAGACTCATTGAAAAAATGTATGTCAAGAGAAAATGTCAAGGACTTTGTTACTAAAATGAAATAAAAACCTCTAATTACTAGTAATGGAACCCTTACCTTATTTTGTTAAAAGCTATCCTCAAGGTCCAAAGGGCAAGTCAAGAAAGTTGATAGATGATGGTACAATCACTATCACTTATGTTAAATCAAGTAGTAATAAGGAAGACTCATTGTAAAAAGGTATGTAAAGAGAAAAAGTCAAGGACTTTGTTACTAAAATGAAACAAAAACCTTTAATTATTAGTAATGGAACATCTACCTTATTCTAGTAAAACCTATCCTCAAGGTCCAAAGGGTAGGAACAAGTTATTTTATTAATTACATGTACTAAGAGTAAGAATTTAGTGTCAATGTTAATTAAGGATGAGTTAAACTCTTAATGGATCAATATATGTTAACATAGGATTCCTTGTGAATGTGATAACTTGATAATTTCGTTGATGGTCTTACATGTACTTGTTATGTGTGCATGTGTTTTGATATCTTTTATACACAAATAAAAAAGTATCATGGATACTTGATGAGATTAAACACTAAAATGGAAAGAAGGAATCTCACATGTTGGTGAGATAAGTCCAATTGTAGTAGCCTATGATGTAGGTAATGTTGGAGGATATAACCATAAGTATATTTAAAGAAGACAACAACAATGTGGAAGAGAAGGACATGTCAATCCAAAATACTAGCAATTACAAGGATACTCGTCAAATGTTGATATTATGAAGATAAACAAAAACAGAAGGGTAATCACACACGACATCCAACATAATTTGTAACAATTAAAACAAAAGGAGGCCTTGTTCCATACTCAGATCAAATCAAAGCAATAACTAATCATTATTTTATATGGATTTTTTTATGTCCAACCTCTTGTAAGGACATATATGACACATCATGACATTAATTGCCATATATTTTAAAGAAGAAGAATGACTCTTTGACAATAATCTTATTCATTTGAAATATGATATCAAGTGGATAGTCGGCATATGGTGGCTTATTCCATCCAACCACATGATCATATAGATCATGTAATTAACACTATATGTCAAATGTTTTTGTTCATGGTTAAGTGGTTAGAACATGCATCACATCCTTTATCTTTGCGCCAAAGTTGAATAATTTGTGCGATTGTTTTATATTTCCCGCTTTTCATCTTAGGGTCACATCTTTTCAATAGTTGCTTATCATGATACTTGAATCTTTACAAAATCAACTAGATTGGCAAGCATACCAACAAATATATTACACCTTTCATTATGGATGCGACCAAATAAGGAAATTTCATTATGAACTAAATGAATTCAAATTTTGAATGTGTGCAAATGCAGTTAGCAAATACCTAAATGGAACGATGCTCTTAATTTGGCTGAGAAACTATTATAGAATTGAGCATGAATCGAGAGAAAAATGAAGGTAGAGATTGAGTTTAAAAGGAGGAGACAATAACAAGACATTGAGTTCTAGACTCAAGATAATGTCAAAGCATCTTCATTAATTTATTTATTGATTTTTTTATTTGTACGCAATATATTGTTATGAACTTTTGATATCATTGTCTACCTTCATGAAAATAAGAGGCTAGACCTTTTGTTTTAGAGCTAGTGAAGCTTGGGTTTGAGACTTCTACATTTGATAACAAAGAATCATATATGCATTTACACAATTATAACAATGCATTTGAGCCTAATTGTGCATAATATGGAGACAAAATTAATGCCATTTGAGCACTACTTACATAGCCTTATTGATCTCTATTGCTTGACACTTATTTTGTGGAAAAATTGATTGTTAGATTCCCTTGATGTTACATTTTTTATTTACTTGTTAGAAGACACCAATATTGGATGCTTCTTAGAGAGAATCACACCCAAGCAAGCTATTAAAAATGTAAAACCTAAAAGTTGGCAAAGAGTGACAACATTTTCCTAATTCTTTGCTAGAATATTCGTGGGGGAAGCTTTCTTTCCTGGTGGGATGGAGGATACATGTAAAGGGAAAAGAAAAGAATAAAAAAAAAGGAAGAAACTCTCCTTTTTCATAGTGACAAACAACAATCGAAGTTTCACCTATGTTCTACTTTTAGTTTTTCTTAGCTTTGGAGTTGGGATTTTTTGTGATTAACTTTATGTTAGGAATGAATATTGTTGTATGGATTACACCATTGACTCTTAATGGAAGAAAATTTTTAGTTTTGGAGTTCAAATTGCTGGAGAATATAGTTTACTATTAATATTTGATACTCTTATGCTCTTACGCTTTAGTAATTTAATTAGTCATCCTTAGTTCTTTTATGTTTGTGCTATTAGTTCTATTGTTCGATGATGTATGTATTTCTTGCATACATTTTGCATTCATTTAGTTTCATTATTTGCTCATTTTCATTAGTTTTATTAGTTATTTTATTATATGTTCTTTGAATTCGTGATCTACACAAGTTTTGGTATTTTTATTGTTAAAAAAAAGCATGAGATTCAATGAAAGAAGGTGAGTTACAATGCAACAAAAACTTATAGCCAATTCATGAGCCGCAAAATGCACTTCACGAGCCGTGAAGCTAGCTAGTTGATAACAAATTTTTCTGGGCCATTAAGGAGCTTTTATGGGCACTACAGAAAACATTTCACAATCACTACAGAAAACATATTTTCAGCACTCAAGTTTATTTGGCATGAACTAGCCTATTTATTTTCGACATCATCAATTTCATGGTAGTGAACACTAATTTACCCGCAAACTGAGCCACCTCTGCTATAACTTATTGAAATCGACACTTATAATCAATTCGAAACCCTAAAGGATTCTACAAGCATTAGAAATAAAACCTTAGAGCACCTGGAAAAAGGATATTTTGGAAGCCAAGTCAAGAGAATTTTGTGTGAAAGAAAAAAGAATGAGGAGCAAGCTTTGGAGGCTTATGAGTTTGGAGCTTTGCACGGAAAATCAAGCATCATGTTCTCCTCTTTAGTTCTATTTGTATCCTTCTATTTTCTTATTATTTCAATGAACTTTGAACTTCCTTTGACGTTTAATTATATTTATATGGAGTAGTTAATCATTCGGGCTAACCGAGTCGAACCTTATTGTTATGGATTCCTTCGTAGTTTAATATAGTATGAACTTTTTGATAGTATTCATGTTTTTCTCAATGCTTCTCTAAGATTTGATTTTGATTTCATTAGTTGATTTTTCTATATGAAACGAAGACTTGATTATTGCATGTGAAGTATTTTCCCTGGGATTGATGTAAGGTTTCGCCTTGAGTGAATACCATAACATAGGAGAAAAAGGAACCCTAAACTTGGGGATTAATTAAGAAATTGAAAGAGCTCTTAATTGAGACGAAACTAATTTTAATACATCTTATTTAATAATAGGTTAGGATTAAAAATCAAAAGGACTAATTCTTACTTTTTATTTGCAAGATAGATAACTCAAAAGATATTGATGAGTTAGATAGGTTGAGAGTTTTCCACTTTAGCATGAGTTCATATGTTATTCATACTTATGATAGGACCCATAGCAATGGTGGTATAGACGAGGGTTGCCCTAATTTTTCTCATATTTGATATTTTTCATCTTACATCTGGGTTTATTTACATTATTTTTTTATAAATTTTCCATTACTAAATTATGTCTGTTTTAGTTTCTCACATAAAAAATTAGGATTAGAGAACAGAAATTAGATAGTTCTCATGGGATCAACAACTCTACTTATTCATTTTATTACTTAAGTGATTAGTGCATTTGCTAGCATATTTCTATCATAATTTTTGTGATCGTTCGATTAAGAGAAGAGGTTTGGTTCTATACTTTTCTTGAGCTACTTCGTGATGAGCTTTAGCTTCCTATTTGGGATGTCTCTCCAAAAGGACAACATGTTCCACTAGTGATGAAGTGAGTTGAGAGGTTAGAATTACTGTGATGGGTCGCCATAAACACCTATCAAAGTTGGTTGGTTTATTGTGTCGAGATTCCCATTTTCCCTTAATTTAGGGAGCTACATATGAGCCAAGAGAATTTTGTCAGAGCTTTAAGAATTTTGTCTCGAGCTACGAAAGTAGTTTCGAGCATTTTAGGGGCTTGATCTAGTTTAAAAGGTTTTAGGTAATCAGTCATGAAGTGAATGAGCTCCAATTCGCATTGTCGTGCTAGAGTCAATATGTCACTACATGTCAACTACTTGGTTGAATATATTTGAGCTTTACAGGTGGATAATAGGAAATATGATACGAAGAAGACTCATGCTCCAGATATTACCATTTCTAGTGAAGATTGCCTACTCTTGATTGATTTCTTCCTCTAGTTTCCCTACATGTTTCTAAGACCAAACTTCCAAAAATATTTCTTAATCAATTTTTTGACTTCTTGCATTAATGATTGAACCAACCCTATTTTATTCCAAATTGATTTATTTTTTTTTTTGGTTGGCTTAATAATGGTCACTAGACAATTTCCTCGTGGGTACATACCTTTTATGCTACAATGAAAATCGTGTACTTGCGGTCATAGTTGTGTGTTTAGTTTTTTTAAACTTTGTGCATTTGACTCATATGTGTTTCTTGTTTCCGCAATTTCACATCCATTGATATACACCATCATGGGTTTGATTATTTTGAGCCATATCTTATATGGGTATGAATCGTACTAGGTGATTTTTCATTATTTTATTATTGTATGTGTGCTATTTCCATATAATACTTTGAACGTCACTACAAACAACACATCAAGTTTTTTTTCATTTCATAAGATTATCAAGTCTCGTAATCAAGGGAAACTCATATTATTTATGCAATGTCCATGTAATTATAGTTATTAGACTTTAATGATATTGTGTTTTTTTACTTGTTCCACGAATATCAAGGGGTACAATTTGGTAAGAATCACACCCCAAAAATCTGTGCTTTCATACCCAAGTGAATTCTGAAAAAAAAACTAAAAGATAGTGAAAAGTCACAACCTTTTTTTCATTCTCTACCAAAAGATTCCCATTATAGTTGGAGTTGGGGACACGTATTGGAAAAAGAAGGATGATAAAAAGAGATCAAGTCCTAACATTTTAAGGGAGGAGGAGAGGAAGCCCTAGCATTGTAAGGGGAAATCCAACATTGAAGGTCATGAGTTGAAAACAAGGCGACACAATTTAAGGGGAGGGAGGAAGTTGAGATAACCAAACAAAGTTAAACTTGATATGTTGTAACTTTTTTTCTTAGTTTCTTATTTCGGGATTTTAGTAATCCATTTCTTGTTAGATATGGATGTGAATGTTTAGTTTCATTTCAAGGAAACTAATTTAATGCATTAGGAACTATGCACGAATGAGACTAAACCCCACATTTCAATTGTTTATAGTCCATGTTATTATTTATAATTGACTTATATTCTATTTTATAGTTTCAATTTGTAAAGCCTAAGAGTTTGTTAATGTTGATTTTTTTTTTATCTTCTATTATGATTTCTACGTTTAAAATTTTAGTTTCATCTTGTTTTATCTTTCCTTGTCTCATTGTATGTTATATCTATATTGAGTTCTTCACTGCATCTAAAAGCTTATTGGTGCATATAAACTTATTGAAATTTATTTTAAAACTTGGAGGAACTTTAGAAAAACACGAAGAGAAAAGAGGCAAAGACAACTATAAGAAGAATTCATCTAGCACTTGAGATAATGGATGAAAACTTGGCTATGAGCTACCAAAGTTGGCCTTACGATAGATTAAATCCTCAAAATGCAAGTGGAATGCAAGACTTTAAGAAATAAAACATCATATCCGCTAATATTTAAGATATTGTAGGACAAGTTTGTTGAGAAGGTCAGTTTAAATGTTTCAAATGCTCAAACTAAAATTTCCTATGTATGAGTTGTTATGAATTCAAGTGTTCTTCATATGAACTCTCTAATTATAAAATAGCTCATTGAAGTGAAGTATCCACTTATGTCCATGAGCCATATGATGAACAAGTATATGCCTATATGCCATATGGTTAAAGAAATAACACTCAAGGCTACAACCCACGAAGTCAAGCATACCACTAGCAAAATCTAGATCAAATACTAAACTCTTAATATTCAACTCTTGAAAAGTCAAATCATGAGGTCACGATGGGAAAAAATGATAAATCAATAAGCTTCTTTAGAAACAAACAAGAAAAATAGAATGATACACTTTACCAACAATACGAGTTAATAAAGCATTTTTGTTTACCAAAATTGAGCTCAATCCAAAGTATGTGTACGTTTTTCAATAGCCCATCCCAAAAATTCTATCAGATTCACTAGAAGCATTACCAACTCAATTTAAACTCACCCCAAAAGAGAAAGTTCAACTGTTGGCATCCAAAAGTGGAAGATAGATGAATGAATGTAAGAACCACGCTCAAATAAGAAGAATGCCAACCACCTATAGTTGAACTTCGAACTAGCAATAAAAAAGAAGTTTCAAATGAGATCGTGCTAAAATTGATGCCAAAAGTCAACTCTACCCACATTCAATCGAAATCATCTTAAAAATTGTTATTAAAAAGAAGATTCTCACACTTGAAGAAAATCCTAGGGGAATATGCTAGAGGATTTACTAAACACACCATTTGTTGAACTTCAAGATGAGAGTCTAAATGCAATGCTCACCTAAGAGGTTGTAATACCAATACTTGGCTTGCCATTGATACTGTTGATAATGCCTCGAATCATGATATAGCTGAAAATCCATCTGTTTGGGTCTCATTGTCCTGACGATCTGAGGGGGTCAAGGGCGATCCCTAGGGAGTGTGGGAGGTGAAGACCCCAGTTGAAAAACTTTTGGGTCTATTATGTTAGTTGGAATTTCATATTTTTGATGATAGGTGTCATATTTTTGTATGACTACTATAGAGTCCTATTTTGATGCAAATTCTTATATTATATTAAGTGAGTGCATATAAAAACTTTCTAGGGTTAGGATTACGATGTCAATTTGAGTCATTGTATCCTCTAAGAAATTCTCTTAATAGATAATATTTCTACTTGTCGCCTGAGGACATAGCCCAATTAAGGGTGAACCTCTTAAATCTCGTGTGTATTCTTCTATGTACAATCTTGATGCATGCATAATCCAACATGGTTGTAGATTTGCATTTAGTATGATTTTGTTTAATTTTAGCATAACATGCATCCATTTTAGTGTTTATTTGTTTCAATTTCATTGAGTCAAGAATCTACCCATATTTCAGTATTTGTTTGCAGAAAACCATATGGAGGAGTTAAGAGAGGTTAGAAAAGACACAAATAATGAATAAATAGTCCATTTACAGACCAAAGGACCATAATTTCAAACTTCATGGGCTGTTACGAGATATCACAACCATGCCAGAGAGCTTGTAGAACAATGAAGCATCATGGGCCCATAACGGAAGATCACGACCCCACAACAAGCTTAAATCTACAAGTTGGCATGTAATGGGCCACTGAGACAATTTCTGTGTGATATACTCCGACTGAAGATCAAATAAACTTTTTTGACGTCCAAAAGAGTATATTCCCATTCTACATTCTTGTTGGGATGATTGTTTGTACTCTTTTCATTCTGAACAAGCCTTGTTATCTTTTATTTTTGGTGTGTAATAATTTAACTACTAGGGCATACTTATAAATCCTTTGTTAGTGTTCGTTATATGCCACCTTAATTTTTTTATGAACATGCTTGCTAATTTATTTAATAGAATTAAATTGATTATTAATTGTGTTGTGTAGTCAATTATTATATGTAAAACATGACCTATTTGGTTGATTTATTAAGGATTGTTAGATTTGCACTCTGTCAAGTTATCCCATTAAGGGCGATTCGGTAGTTTACGAACACAAATTCATGCATCCTAGAGTTTGAGTAATATAAGAGTAGAGACATTAAAAAATACTCTAAGTTTTGCTAGCTTTAGGTAGTTGGTTTACCCGTTAAGAGAAATCATATCATAGGTGTTCTTAATCCTTCTAGGAATATGATCATATTTTTTATTTTCTAAATGATGATTGCATAGACAATCATCATTTGTTCCTAATCATCTTCATCATCTAGGCCCTAGACATCATTAGTTATCATTGTAAATCTTTTGCCTTATCCTTTCAATTCCTTAAACTGAACCAAATTTGAATCTATGTCGTCTCCTCTTAATCTTTGAAAATAGATAGTTCGTTAGTTATTTCTCATGGGATAGATAACTCTATACTCATTACATTATATTACTTGAATGATATGTGCACTTGCTAGCATATTTTGCGTGTAATGAATTCTCGCATCAGATCTCACTTATTCTCTTTTGATATCTGCAATAAATTGGTATTAGAGAGAGGTTCATCAATGATCATTTATCAAATGATCAAAATGGCATCACATGACTTGAAGATAAGAAGTTTATTAGGTGGAATAGTTTCAATCTTTGGTAGATCAAGATGTAGGAACTTATGAAACAACAATAGGTCTGGGATTCACTCGTGGAGATCACGAAAGACAGTCAAAGATGGAAGATTCGAATGACAAATCAACACAAATTAGTAGTTCTATGGAATATAGCTGGGACTGACTCAATCTAGATTAAATCTCATGACAATATAATGAGGACGCTAATAGATATTCATCATGTTTCGCTACTAAAGAAGAATCTAATATTTTTTGAGAGTCTTGGACTCTAAAGGATGTTTGAAGCGTCCTCATCATCATCATCAAAGGACATCAATTTTCATAGTCATAACATATATAACCTAAAGAGCAACTAGAAGAGGTGACGTCAATTGTTACTGGACAGCCTCGCAGGTAGGTAGGTCCTCCTAGCGATATGGCTATGGGAGATGGTTGCATTTGCATTTCATGTGGTTGAAGAGATGGATTCCCCACATGTGAAACATTTGAGCAGTGGATTGCGGCAATGAGTTAGGAACGAAGTCTCTTCACAATTAAGCATGAGGGCTATTCAAGTTGCCGAAAGGCAGAAAGATTATCAATTGCAAGTGCGTCTTCATGAAGAAGTTTGTAATTTCTAAAGTTGAAGGAATTAGATAAGGCATGTATAGTTGCTAAATCTACTTTAGAATGAGTGCAAGTTGTCAAGCACATTTCCATTTGGGTGTTACTTTCCATTTTAGCACGAGAAAATTTGGAGTGTGAACAGATGGATGTGAATATTGCTTTCTTAAATAGAGAACTTGAAGAAGACATCCTTATGAGCCATCTAGAGGGTTCTCCATTTAGGGTAGGAAGACAAGTTTATAGATTGAAAAATTCCTTGTATGGGTTGAAGCGGTCTCATATAAGAGGTTCGACAACTTTATGATTAGTAAAGGGTTCAATAGCCCTTATGACTATTGTTTGTATCACAAGAAGATGAAGCATGCCTTTTACCATCCATATTCAGTTGTATGTTGACAATATGCTTATTGCTACTAAGAACATGTTATACATTCATAATTTGAAGAAGCTCCTCAATGTAGTCTACTAGGAACTTATGTCGATTGTCGTGGCTCAATCTCTAGAGTTGGTGGCTTGTGAAAAGAGATATCCTCTTGAAAATCTTCACATCCACGAATTGAAATAGAAAAGTGAAAAGTCTTACAGTAACTTGTTGAAATCAAAATAGTAAGTAAAGAATTTCTCCACGTTAAAGGCGCAAAAACTTGATAGGAAAATTCATTACAGGCAAAAATATGATAGGAGGTGCACTAATCAATCAAGTAATATAGTGCAATGAATAAAGGTTGTCAATCCTACGAGGAACAAACTAACTACCTAACCTCAAAAATTAGTAGGAGACAACATTGATTTGGATTAAGATTTGAGTTTTACAAAAGAAAAATAGAAAGCTAAAATAAATTATAATAGATTACTAATGATGACTACAATATGTTTGAAAGATATGATTAGGAACAAATAATATTTTGTAACATACTTGATCTTCTTATTGTGCTAATCTTAATTATTATCTCTTTATCTCATTTAGCATATCTAAATATAAAATTTGCAAAACCTCCTTCTTAGGTATTATATTAGTACTTATGATTACATATAAGTGTCAGAGTTATAAAAAAAATAATTTAAACGCATAATATCGTATATTCATATATCTCCATTTATTTTTTCACACACAATTCTACACCAACCATTCTAAAAAGGGTAGGTGGTATACATACTTCACACATAGTTCTCTTACATCACTTTCAAAACCTATGAATGTAACTTATATGAATTCTTTCAAAAATAAAATAGAAGGGGAATAAAAGTGCTCTAGCGGCTCAACCTCTTCTATGTGCAACAAAAGTAGAACCTAGGTCACCTCAACCCGACAAGCTACCAAAATATGAAAATTTTAAAATAGAGTAAGGTGATTAAACAACAAGCTCAATGAGTGGAATAAAAGTATTACATATCGAAGGGGAATGAAATAGAAGGGGAATAAAAGTGCTTTAGCGGCTCGACCTCTTCTATATGCAACAAAAGTAGAACCTGAGTCAACTTAACCTGACAAGCTACCAAAATCTGAAAATTTTAAAATAGAGTAAGATGAGCAAACAACAAGCTCAATGAGTGGAATAAAAGTATTACATATGGAATAAAAGTAAAATAGAGTATTACTTGAGCAAACAACAAGCTCAAGGTTATTTGATTCAATAAACACACATTTCTTTTGAGCAAAAAATTTAAATCATAATCATAATTGAAGTTTGTAAATAACATAAGTCTTTATGTAACATATAATGAAATCTCAATATTATGATATACAAGATTAAATCCCACACATGTGTTATTGGACATACTACAACATGTACGATCACGCAACGCATAAACCTGCATCAATACATGTTGAAGAGCTTCATGGTCATGGATCGATACAGTTAAGAAGAACTTCATAATCATGGATCGATATAACAAATAATAGCAATAAAAATGAGTCAATATGTGCCATAGAGCAATCAACATGGTCAATACCTGCAAGTAGAGCAGCCCCCAAAGAGCAAAAACACTCGATATACACCAGAAAAGAATTATGTATATTGAATGCGGTTCCAAAGACCTATTTCAATCAATATGGCAATAGAACACACTTCATCTCATATGAAATTCTTGGAAATATGTTATAATCATATTTTCATAGCCAACATACTTTTAATGTATAGAAGGTTTTATAAATATATAGTCCTTGTAAAAATATCAATACACACAAAGAAAATAACATATAACATTTTTACTATGTTATAAATTTACCCACTCACCTTGTACTTTATCTCTCAAAACTTTTGCATAAAAGAAATTCATAACTTTATCCCATATGAAATTCTTGGAAATATATTATAATCATCTTTTCATATTCAATATACTTTTGAAAGTATTTAAGGTTTCATAAATATATAACTCTTGTTGGAAATATCAATATACATAAAGAATATAACATGTAATATTTTCCTATGTTATAAATTACTCACCCATATTGTACTTTATTTCTTTAAGAAGATTTACTAGATTTCCTCCCTTCCACTTATAGCTTGATTGTCTCCTACAAATAATAGTTTCCTTTCACTTTTTATTCACTAACATTAATACTAATGATGCATGGATACTTATGCACCGTAAAATGTATGAAATTTCTTACAAATGATACCCATGACTTTTTGGTCTTTAAATATAGATACATATTTCACACTTGTACTCATTCCATTAAGATTACTAGTCTCTTAATGTTAGCAAGTTGCTATTATAATTTCCAGATTAAGGGATTGTTAAAACATAAATCATAACTTCTAATCCAAAAAACTAAATGTTATAATTCTTGTTGGGATGAAAACTAGACATAGTTAGGATTATTATATATAAGTATCATTAATTAATTATTAGTAAATAAATTTTAGCAATTTAACCAATTTCACCTGAATGTGTGTCTTGACATACTGAGTGACACTGAAAGAATAATTTATAACTCTAGCTACAAACTTTCAATTCATGAGATATAATTTTTTTTCCAGAAACTATACTCCAGGTAGGTTTAGCATAAAAATATTGAAGTTTAATTGTATAGTCTGTCTTAAAAAAAAATAAAATGTTAGGTCATATTTTTTGCTTGCTCTAAATTTTGGCAGACTAGGTTATACAGAATTTAAAATCCATTTCTCCAAATATACATATCATAATTTGATGATTCCACTTTTGTTTGAACCTTTCAATAGTCTATTGTAACATATACAAATTTTAAATATTAACTCAAATGAGCCAAATTATAACCTAATTTACAATTAGACCTTATAGTTTTCTCAGGACTAGATGAGTGACCATTGAAGATTAATTCATAACTTACTATATAAATCTTATTTTTAATAAAATTTAGAGGTCACTAATGCTATCTTAGATAGGATGCTTCATATTAATTTTAATAATTTTGAAGAACAAGACACCAAGAAAGAAAATAAGAGAATCCGGGAATGAATTAGGGCGAAACGTTTTACCTTAAGTGATTGTTCTTGTCAAATAGTTTGTGTCTCCTGTGCTAGGTATTTAGCTCTGGTAAATTTTTGGGTTGTTGTAGGGAACGAAAGGAAATATCTATAATTTGTACATATTTTTTATGACCATATATGTTGGTTACCAAAAATCCTAAGTTGAGTTGATAATGAGCTACTAGCTTAATGACGACTTGAAATGAAATTGGTCAAAGTTAAGGTGCAATCAAAATGTTTATTGCTTATATCTAATTAATCATATTTAAAACTAGTTAAACATATACTATGTTATCAATAATTTAAATAATTTATTATTAATTTTCTACACATAATTTTCTTTATGCCACATGTCAATATCTTATTAGTCATTAATCCTTAATCTGGTGGTTAATGATTATATGCCTATGTAACTATATAAACATATAAAATAACTTAATATGTTAATCAAATCTATAATGATGCAAAAATGATGTTGATGGAGTACATGTGTGCATTTTGCCTCTTTAGTAATTGACTTAAGCAATGAACAATAAATTTAACTTTCATATGGATTAGGAACAACTAAATTGTAACCTTCCATTCCAAGTAACGATAAATTGTCATTAATTTAAATAAAAAGAATGCATTCAATTCCAAATCTACACAAGAATTTACTTAGACTAAGAGCAATAAGTTTTGAATCCTAAACCATCGAACTGCGCATTCTAATATCAATTGAACAAACCATAGAACTTAACATACCAATTTGGCTCTACCAAGCTTAGGCATATATTGCTTCAAGTAAATAGTTAATGATCAATTCTACAAACATGAACAAGTAGAGTACATGTCAATAGTCAACTAGTTAATCCAATCAAAACTCACTCAGGAATCATGTTCATAAGGGTTAAAAAAACTATATCAATATTGAAAAATGTTCATAAGTTTCCCTAACAATAAAACTATCACAAATCAGTAATAAGATCCATCAAATAAACATTCAAAATACAAAGGTAATCATTCTAAAGACATATAAAATGGAAAATACCCTAGAGGTTGATGATAAAGTCCTGCACGATCCTCCTTGCAAGTTACAAAACATGCAAAAATCTTTTCAGTCGCCTCTTTGAGTGCTTCCACGTTCTTGGCTTCAAGGCACAGGTTGATGACTCCTAACATCCAAATTCAGCTCTTAAAAAGGCTATCTATAACCTACCAAATTATTTCTAGGGTTTTCAAAGGGTTTGATAAGGTTTTGAAAGCTAATCTATGTCAAAACAAGGAAACTTTTTTTCAAATTTCGTAATTGACTTTGTGGCTAAGATTTAATTTTGCAAAATATTTCCATATCTTGTTAAATATGTCATAACTTGATCCTCAAGGTATCTGAGTAGTTTGGGAGTTATGTCATTGAAAACCTTCAAAAGATCAACCCAAATAAATTCTTGTATGTCATAGGCCATGACAAAGTTTAATGGCCTGAGAGAATTGGACTACTACTGAGAAAAGTTGCCATTATGACTTGTGAATGAATATTGATGCATGATAATTTAGTCACATTTTTCATGTCATATTTTGTTTATTTTTTTAATTTTATCATCTTATGCTTCTTATTTTGTCTAGAAATTAATTTAGAGTTATAATCCGCATAGTGTGTTTATTTTTGTATCCAGAGAATTCGCTAGCACAATAGAGTAAGACTGAAATAACTAGATTAAATTTGAAGGCAAAAATTACTAATTTAAGACCATCATGGTTGTGACAACGATTTCACGTGCATGAGCGCATACATGCAAGTTTCTGAAGACTTGTGAGGGGTCGCTAATCCATTTTCACGACTGTGACATTGTTGACAAATGAATTCATGCATTGAAATCGTAATGGTGCTATATTTCACGGACCGTGAAGTCGGTTTTGCGTCCATGAATGCGTCTATGGTGAAGCACAACATTGAAGTCATGGGGCATGAGAAATGTTTCAAGGTCATGAAAGAATGATGCAATGACTAACGAGATATATGTTCATGGCCATGACATTCTAGTCACGAACCTTAAGGGTTTTGAATAAACTTTACAATGATTCTATCATAACCATGAAATCTTGATGACATGAATGGTAACTTTCGGTCATGGTCATGAATCTCCTGTCACAAGGCCATCAAATGCAAATTCGGAAGAAGTTGGTATTGGATTTAAGTTGGTCTTGCGCTGATTTTTACTTGAAAATTCAACGAAATTATGGTAAAATTTGATCCAAATAAACTCCAACAGGACTAGGACTCTTCACAAGATATGGAATATTGAAAAACTATAAATAGACCACAAAGGAATCATTCAAGGGTATATTTCAAGCCTAGAGAAGAGCCTTAATACCCCGAGAAGAAAAGAAATTTTGTGCAGCTTTTGAAAGAAAGCATTGTCGAGGTTTCTTAGTCACAAGTTGTACTTATTTTATTCTTCTCTTTAATTCTTTAGGATGAACGATTTTATTTCTAGTTTTATTTATGGAATGAATATTATAGTAAGGGAACTTGATGAACCCTTGACTTCTTAATTTTTATTTTCTTCAAATTTTCTATGGGCATGAATGTTGTCTTTAATACTTGTCGTTGTTCATTCGAGATCTTGATCAAACTAGCATCTTGGATGGGAATAGTGAATCCTAGCTTCTCTTTAATCTTTGATATAGATTTATGATTTCTAGTCAAATCATTGCATGTCATATCCGAATGGCATTATGAAGAGGAATGCTTAGGTGTGTGGCATATTCGATTAACATCTTGATGAGGAATGATCAATAGTTTAGGAGATACAATTTAATGCATATAAATCCTATGAGATAAGATTGACATCCTAGAGAGGAACGGTGTTCTATCTAAAATTAACATAGTTAATTCATCTTGGAGAGGAAATTATTCCATGGGTAAATCCTTATTCATATAGGAGTTTGATTAATCTTGTGGTAAAACAAAGTTCCTATGTTATCTTATCTCATCTGATGTTTGTTATCATTGCAAATTTATCTTTTGAATTATCTTTATTCTTTCAAAATAAGTTTTTTTATCCAAAATCCATAATATCTCATATTAGTTTGTGGGATTAGATAGATAGTAATATAAATCATCGTGGAAACGATACTCTACTCACTTCTTTATTACTCGATATGATTAGTACACTTGCTAGCAAATTTTTGTGTACTTTTAGCATGCATAAAAAATAATGGCCCATGAATTGTGCTTAGTTCTAGAGATAACAATTGCAAAATGTGATACTTATGACCCTTTATAAGATATAGTGACTTGTGACACCTATGCTCCTTAATTTTTTGCGAAATGCAACTATAATGCATGATGATATAATCTCATGGCTCATTATATGATGAAAATTGTCGACGACCTTTTCAGTGGCTAAGTGGTTACTTTCGTGTTGCAGTCATGACGAGAGTATCTCACGACCCGTTATATACTGATTGAGAGAATTTACTTTTCTACCAGGGTCATGATACATAGTGTTGAGTCTAGGATCCTGAGAATATTTTGAATGATCACAAATTTGTAAGTGAACTCAGCCTGTACTGATGAACTTGTTGAGCTGATTTATGTAATAGGATATATTCAAGTTCAGAGCAGTGGTCGACCTGAGTTGAAGGAATGGACGACC
>LTAE01004002.1:5980-26067 GCA_001647135.1 Pontederia paniculata | reverse complement strand
TTTCAGTGTATAAGTTATATATATACTACAATCAATAAATAAAATAAATATTAATATAATAGTATATTTATCTAATTGCTTTAGTGAATAATTGATTTTGCTAAAATTTTGAGGTCTTAGATTCAAATCTCAATAACATCTTTTTATTGATATTTTTTTATATATTTTTTCCTCTCCTAAATTTTAGTAAATTGCGTCTATATATTTTAACCCCCGACTTTTATTCCTGGATCCGTCCCTGCCATCACGTGACAAAATGCCCCCACAGAAACACTACGAACTTACATCTTTGATCTCACTTTCGACCAATTGACTAGTCAACATGATGAATAAATCATTGCGAAAATCAATACTTAAACTATAACTAGGACCTATGCCATGTGTAAGTTTTCTCGTCACGAACATCATCACGCCTTGTTGCGTTATCTCCATCTATTATATATGCATGATAAAAATACATGAGAGAAAATTCTCCCATGAGCTATGAAATTCAATATATAAAGGATATAGATAGTAGGGAAAATTATATATAAAGACATGATAAAGGAAATTAAAATCACGATCAATAAATTAACTTATATTGTATGTACCTTTTCTTCCTTAATTCCTTTCTTTAAAATGTCATTAATTATTCAGTTGCAACCTCAGTTGCATTGTGATGATATAATGCTCATTCTTTCCTATTTAATAGGTTCTTGCTCAATTTATTTTGTTTACTTAAGACTCATTGTCACCTCTTAGTATACTTTATCCTAAGTTGTTTCGATTATCAAAATCAATAGTGAGCCTTTACTAGTCATGAAGGTCACTGGTTTTAAATCGGGTACTATTAAGGCTAGCTAAGCCTAAAGTTCAATATCTAATAATCTTAGTTGATCCCGAAGGAACCCATAAATAGTTGTTCCTAAAGGAACTTAGTTACCCCACGTTTGAGGCTTGTGTTATCAGTTTATTGGGAACCAAATCATACCCGTAATGGATAAATTCAATCACATTTTAATGACTTCTTCGTGCACTTGACATTAACAAAACATGACCCATGACTGAAACACAGATGGTTACTTGTCGTGCACTATATGGATTGTTGAAGCGCAGTACGGGTTCCTGGTGACCTGACCCTTGTTCAACTCTAGACACGGCCTGTGTTAGGGCAACATGATTTGCGTCGAACACTTTGTGATTCAACCTTGACGCAGAATCGGTTAGAGTAATTGACCCGTGTCTCTTTAGTTCATCCAATTTCATATCTGAACCGATCAAGCAATATGTTCCGTGTCGGGGTGATGCAACCCATTTCAAAGGATACGGTGTTGTATTAGTTGTCATCATCTTGAGGAACATGGTCTGCGTCTGGGAGCCACAGACCATTTTTAGAGACACTATGTGATTCAATCCATTCAATTTTATTTTCCATTCTAACACCACCAAGGAACATGACCCATGTCAAGGTGCATTGCTGTCTATTTTTCGTCTCTAGTGCTGTTCGAGAATGCGGCTTGCGTCTGGGTGATGTGGCTGCTCTAGCGAACGTAGTCTGTATCAAGGTAACATGTCCACTTTTAGGGTTAGAGTTTGTATTGACCTCATCTTCGATCCATTGTACATGGTCCTCATCAAGAGACAAAATGGTCTGTTTCCCTCATGCTCCAATGTGCATCTGAGAACCCGGCCTGCATCTGAGCGCGTAGTCATTTACAACTGCGAACATTGTCCATGTTGGTTCGGACATGACCCGTGTCCGATCTCGAGGATGTCATTGATGGCTGTTGCTTCACGTCCATCGCTTATCGTCGGCATCCCAATGTTGATTAAGGCATGTTATCATTAACAATTAAATACAACAATTATACCTTCATGCATAAACCATAATCATCATTACTTTTCATGTAAGTCCTTTATTCTATCATATACATATGATAGTCCCTAAATTTGATCTTCCTAGTTACATATCCGTCATATTGATTAATTTATTCTTTTACTTGTTCTTTTCCCTTCCTCTATGATGATTTTTTTTTCGTCATTGCCCTAATTCGTTCTCATCACTCCTCCATATGATGAACCTTCTTCTTGACCTTTTCTCCATCTTGATTATCTGACATCATGAGGAGATTGGCTCCTGTTAGAACTCCTTAATGCTAACTTGTATTGTGATTAGGAGTCCCTTATAAACTAATTTATATAAGACTAGGAATATTAAATTGATTAGAAAAATATTAGCATAAAAAAATTACTTTGACTTATACATATCTTTTTCTAATCCTAATCATATCCTATCTTATTTTATTTAATTTTATTTTTATTTTTACCCTTTTATTATTTCTTTAAAAATTGAGGGTGTTACATATAATCTTTTGCACATAATGTGTTTTGGATTAATTTCATAGTTTTCGAATGTAATAATGTAATATTTAAGAATTTATAAAATTTTCTTATTATCTTATGTGCATAATAGTTTTTCACTTTTTTTAGCTCTCTTTCAACCAGGTATTTTGTCTTACTTTAATTTTTCTACCACTTTATTTAAGGAGAAAAATGTAAAAAATATTTTTCCTTGCCAATTATTTTTGTGTCCCCTTAATGCCACTTCTGAAATATTAATGCCACCCTGATTACCCATTTTTGCACTTGTTTGTTCTATACTAATAAATAACTTAGTTAACCTTTCTAAAAAAGTTGGCGCACTCTAAAAAAAGTTAGTCATATTTATTTCAATACTCTATCTCTATTAATACCAGATTTTTTTTATCAAAAAGGTAAACTATTTATTTACATCACTACAGAAATTATTTATTGTATTATCATATTATTTATATAATTTCTTAGTCATAGGTTATAATATTCTTTTTTTCATTAATGACACATTTTTTTACGAGAAAATAAAAATGAGCCATGACAGTATGGGCTGAAGACATGATCGTTCGGTAACGGTCGTGACGGACCGCTTATCGCCATGACGCATATGAGACCAGAAATCAACATTCGGTCACGGTCATGAAGATTTCATCACACGTGACACATTCAAGAGCTCAAATATGCTTTCGATCACGATCATGATTTTCAGATCACGGGTCATGATGGTCACAAAGGCCGCCAACTAATATTCGGTCATGGCCTTGATAAATAGGTCAGAGGCCGCGGCGCAACCCACACCCATACGAGCCATTCAGTCACAACATTGATATTTTTGTCACGGATCGTGACGCCTTACAGGAATTTAATGTTTTGCAAATTAGGAGGAGGTCGTTTCAAGTCTATTTTCGACGGTCAAGATATGTTGTGAAGCAAGATCTTCCCCTGGACGGTTTTCCTCATTTGGAGGGATGCTTGAAGCTTAGGAGAGCCTATAGAAGGAGAAGATGAAGTGCTGCAGGATTCTAGAAACGATCGTCGCTTAAAGATGTAATTTTTTTTTGTAATTATTTTATTGTTGTATTATCTTCTCTTATTTTTACAAGAGGATGAACTCCCACGTATTGTATTAGATTTGAATTTTGAAGATTTCTATTGTAAAGAGGGAAAACCTAGAAAACCCTAATTTTTATACAAAATTCATTTTCATTCAATTTCTTATGCGTACGCTTTGTGATGTTTAATGCTTTTGATGAATTCTTAGATGTTGTGGATCTCTTCTAGCATCATGGAGAGGAATAACATATTCATGATTGTCTTTGATTTCTTGAATTGATCTTTAAATTATTTTAGTCAAAGCATTGCATACCACATCTAGTAGCATCTTGGAGAAAAATATTAGGTGTGAGGTCTGTGAGATTGTCATCCTAGATAATGCATCTCCAAATCCTAACAGGCTAGATTGACATATTGGAGAAGAACAAAAGAGTCTGCTAGATTTGAGGTAGATGATGCATCCTGGAGAGGACATCAAATCTTAGGTGAACGCTAATCCTCTTATGAATTGGATGAAATGAATTTTGATTAATTAAGCCATTTTTTTTCCTGATTATTCATCCTAGTCTAGTGCTTGATGTCATCATATTTTGATGCATCATTGATCATATCATTACCATTTTTTTTAACTTCATTTTATCCAAACTCAATGTTCCCTCACATTAGTTTAGGGTATGTTTGAATATAAGAGGGGAAGGGAAGGGAGGGGAGGGGAAGATAATGAGAGGGAAGGGAATGGAGGGTAAAATTCGTTACCCTCCATTCAACCCCAATTTGGGGGTAATATTTTTTAGTTAGTTAAGAGGGGAAAGGAGGTTAACCTTTAACTTTCCCCTTCAAAAAATTATTATCCAAACAAGGTTAATTATTACCCTCCCCTCCATTACCCTCCATTACCCTCAATCCAAACACACCATTAGTGAATTAACTTTAGGATAACAATTTTCTCATGGAATCGACACTCTACTCAATCTCTATTACTTGATACGACTAGTGCACTTGCTTGTAATTTACATGTATACTTAGCACACATACGACCAGAAAAGCTCCCACATTCACTGGTGTGTGGGTCGCCATGCAGTAGACGAAGAAGAGCTCATGTTTAGTCATTGTCATCATTGTCACCTCTCCTGAAGATGTTGTTGGATAAGACTACTGCACATAGAGAAACATTAGATTTTGCATCATGCTGCTCTTTGTTGTTAGGCAATTGAGGTGTTCAGCCCTGGTGACTCTTTTCCATAAATCTCCAGCGTCAAATTCTTTCAGGATGTGCATGTGGCCCTCATTTGGAAACTGGTAAATAGCATTAAATTCGGCCAGTGAGAGCGAGAACTAGGTGTTGGATAGCTGAAAAGAATAAGATGGTCATCTCTCGCTAGTGGTGTTCTTGATCTCAAAAGAGTTGAGGAAATCGAACGCAATAACTTCATAGTTAGGCCACCACTGTCGAATGAAGAAATCAAAGCCGACGTTGTCGAATAGCATGAACACGAAGTCCACAGGTTGTAGTCGGTTATGGTGGCATCGTGCGCAAACCTGGTGGCTCAAATCTGATGAGACGAGAGAGTTTGTGATCTAGTATGATTGTCAGACTTTTTGAAGACTCTCTTCAGCGGCCTAGGGATGGGCCCGGAAGCCTCTTCTATGAAGTTTGGTTCTGGATGTGTGTGGCATAACATGTCCCTTGAAGAAGAGATGCATCCATATCGAATGAGCATCAAGGAACCACTAGAAGTTGATTGGCATAACGATGTTAAGATAAATGCATTATCATACAAAAACTTTTTTGTGATAATTATTGAAAGTATGTCACTATTGTACGAATATATCGTTTCAACTAAGAAGATCTTTTCTATTTAAGAACTTCATTCTCCCACATCTTTGGTGTGCCCTTTTGATCTCTTAATTCATATGATAATGGAGTTATTAGCATGCCCCTTGAAGAAGAGATTTATCCATATCGAATGAGCATCAAGGAACCACTCGAAGTTGATTGGCAAAATGATGTTAAGGTAAGTGCATTATCATACAAAAACTTTTTTGTGATAATTATTGAAAGTATTTCACTATTGTACGGATATATCGTTTCAACTAAAGCCAAAAAATTTGGCATTGATAGTCATTTTGGATGGTACTATTTTCTTGTATCTTTTGTAATAAAAATGTGATTTATGTTGATGACTCTCATATTTTTAGTTTGTGCGACAAAGAATGCAAGTTTCTTCTTGTACAGTAAAAATATGCAAGAAATTTTACTTGCTCTTATATTTCAATTACATATTTTTCAAACTAACTTTCATCCTTTTTTTCATTGTTACTTCACATAATAGGTATAAGATACATATTAAAGTAAGTTATGAAATAGGAGAGGCAACATTTGTTTAACAATGATGCCCAAAAACTCTTAGATTCTTTCGCCCGCAAGTTACTTAATCGACAATCGACCAACAAGAATACTATCACAATACGACTTCAAGCATATTGAGGGAAAAATTGTATTCGAGTTGAAAGTAAATGATTATAGTTTCGAGGAGGGGTTTGAGAATTTTGCAATTCTTAAAGTGTTGATGATGGATGAAAAATTGGAGATTTAGCAAAAGGGCATAATTTGATTCTCATGTTTTTTTTTTAAATTCTTTTGCATTAATATATATTAAATGTCATTTTGAGTACACTTAAGAAGAGCCACAAAGAAACTACAAATTTATAGTTGCGCATTGTGCAAGGGATTTCACTAGTTAGGATCATAATTAAGGTGCTCGGTATGTAATAGAATGATAATTAATATTGGTAATATTAGAATAATTACCCTCTCCTCGAATGGATTATTGTTTTAAAAAACTAGCAATCTCTCCCTCTCGGTATAGGATTATGCTTTAAGTAAATTGCAATGGAACCCTCATGCATGGTCTGTGTCCTTTCCCAACATCGTTCGCGTTCAGCGAACTAAGGCTACGTCACCCTCGACACCAGCCGTTTCCCCGTACAACACTAGAACAAGTCAGGACATCAACCTCATTGATTTTTTATGTGGGTCGTGTTCCTCCAATGAATATAACAAAGAGAAAACCTTAACCCTAAAATGGATCGTGTCATTCAAAGGAGCGACCCATGTCTCCCACGAGAAACGATGAAGAAACATCCTTAACCCTAATGTTGAGTCTTAACCCAGTGACAAACTCATTTGTGCCTTTTGTGCATCACAGTTGCTCGAATAATTGGGGCGGTGAAGCCGCCCGTCCCATACGGTGGTCTCGCTGCCCGGTCAATGAGCTTGAGGAGGGGTCTAGTGGGGATCCAGGGGAATCCCCTCCTGCGGGGAATCGAGGGCATAGCTCCCAAAACCTAGACAACTATAGGATTTTTGTTTCCTATTTTATATTGGGAGTCCCTATATAAAATTTCTAGGGTTTGTGTTATTCTACATCTTGTATCATCTATTATTTTTCCCATCAAAGAAAGAACTCTAGCCGCCGTTTGAGGACGTAGCTCATTTAAGGATGAACCTAGTAAATTCTTGTGTTCTCTTTGTGTGATTTCTTTCTCTTTCGTCTATATTGTGAAATGCCTAAACCGGACCGCATCACCTCTGATGCGGCCCATGCCCCTAAATCGCGATAAATTGAAGTAGAGACTATTGTAACGTAGACCACATAGCTTGAAAACCCGGATTGTGCCCACTGAACACCGCCCACGTCCAAAAACACAAATACCTCACATATGGAAACACAGGCCGTGTCAACCTTCGATGCGGGTCGTGTTCCCTCGCAGAAATGCCAAATTATTTAAGTTGCTCCTTGTTTTTATATGATTAAATATTATTGATTGGTTGAAATTAATTTGATAAATGGTGTAGGTTTAATTTTTCGTAAATAATAAATTAGTTCACTTAATGATAAAAATTAAAAAAATGTAATGACAGTGATTGAACTGGGGCATGAAGAGGGAGACCCCCCTGGTGAATTGATGAATTTATCCTTATTGTTAACATGAACCTCAAACGTGTGGCAATTGAGTTCCTTCAAGGACTAATATTTATAGAGATCTTTTTGGGTCAGAGAGAGACCCTATGACCTAGCTGGACATATTGGCACCGGGGCTTATCATACTTTTCAATGCGTTGATAAGACTCACTATTGATTGTAATGTTTGTTTCACTTAAGGCAAGATAAATAAAAATAATAATATGATCCAAACATAAACGCGACATGAATATATTGAACAAGAAAGATATGAGCATCACAAGATGAGATGCAATTGATATTTCTGTTATCAATGGATAATGATATTGAAAGATAGTGTGTTAAACGTCAAAATGGAACTTGAGGTAAAGGATTGTTCTATTGGTCGAACATAAATTGATAGTTTTGATTATTAAGTTATGTTGATTCCCGCTCCCGAGAGAGATGGTCATGGCCTCCTCCCTTGGATTCTTTTCATTATTGCTTGGCAACAACCCTGGCGTGCGTCCAACTAGAATGTTAGCAATCTGTCAAACTCAAATTTCCATATTCCAAATAGATCCATCCCTTATGCACGCGGGACTCTACCCCCGCCCAAAGGACTGGGCGGGCTTAGGGACGACCCAATGTAATGTATGTTTTAATGCATGGCTTTCCTACTTTTGTTTCCATAGTTGTCATAAATTTCGTCATCAACTCTTCCAAGTTACTCTTGTTCTCTACTAGTGATGGTTTCTGCAGAGTGGTGGTCTTTGGTAGCTGGGTTGTGGGAGTTGTTGAGGAGGCTACTGCCCCGGGTTTTGTCTCCAAGAAAAAAATTGGATGATTCCTCCAGCTAGAATTATGTGTTTTCTATGACTTGATTCCTTACAAAATAGTTGGAAACAAAGTTAGCATTCTAAAAAATGTTCTCATTAGAAGAATTACCTTTTGGACAGTCTCCACTATTGTTTGCTCCTCTGCTTGCATTATTCGGATTCGCCATGCTCATGAACATATCGATTTTTTTTATTTAATGACTCCAGCTGAGACGCTACTCCATCATTGCTCATGCTATGGACTCCTCTTTTTTGACTGGAGCATTTGGTTCTCCAGGAGTTGAGTGTCACATCTTCGATAAGTTCATAGATATCATTTAGATGCTTTTTGCCCATGATAGTTCCTCCAGCTGAGGCATCTAGCTTGTCCTTGTCGCTTTGCCAAAGTCCATTGTATAAGCCTTCCAGAAGCTCCCACAGAGGAATCCAATGGTTAGTAGCACCAGCAAGTAATTCTATGAATTGTCTCATGCTTTAAACAATGTCTCGTCGTCATCCTGCCTGAAAAATATATCAACTCATTCTCAATTTTGAAGACTTCTGAGGTGGGCAATACTTGTTGATAAACTTCTTGACCAGTTGTGCCCATGTCCTCATTGATCCTCAAGGTAGTGTCTTAAGCCAAGTGAATGCCTTGTCTCACAAAGAAAAAGGAAATAACCGTAAGCGAGCAACATCCAAAGAAAAACATTATTGCACTTAAAAGTGCTGCAAATATTTAGAAATTTGTCTAAGTGATCATGAGGGCTCTCATTGGGTTGATCTCAAAATTATTGCACTATCAAACTATGATGATTTGATCATCCGTATGATCGTTGGGTTGATCTCAAAATTATTTGCATTGATGGCTAGTAGCATGATGCTTGATTCAGTATCTATGTACTTTGATGAGACGTAATCCCTCAGTATCATCTCAATCTGTGATATGTTCTAGTTGTCAGCCATCGTTGCTTTTCTCCTCAACCGTCAAATGGTCCTCTAAATTTCTGGATCAAAATTCAGCAGCTGACCAAGCTTCTGGTGTTGTGACAATTGCTTTGGCTCGAATTGTCCATAGTTGTTGACCTGTGCTACAAGTTGTCTTCCTGAAAATTACACAACCATGAGTAAAATAGAAAATAGAAAAGTCTCAAAATAACTTAAAATCAGAATAGTCAGAAATCAATTTCGCGGCAACGACACCAAAACCTTTTGTGAAAAATCCATTACAGACGACTAAATGCTAGCAAGTGCACTAATAGTTCAAGTAATATAATTTAACGAGTAAAGAGATATCGATCCATGAGGAAAAAGGTTCTAACTATCTAACTTTAGAGGGTAATAAGAGACAACAAAGTATTCAGGTCTAATTCAATTCTCAAAAGATCAAAAGATAAATAAAGTAATTATGTTCAGTGGTAATTAATGATGACTAGGGCCTAAACGATGATAAGGATTAAAATTAATACTTGTAACTCGACTCAGAAATCATGACCAAGCAACAATGAATAGTTGGATCTTCAAATGGTTAAGGACACACATAGAATGACCTCCTTTAACGGGTAAATCAACTATCCAGTGATAAATAATCTAGGGAACCTCTTAACGGTTATACCCTTAGGAAAGTTACACAAGATGCACTAAGATGTCTTCCTACACTATTAAATTACCCTTACCGAGTTAACTTAACAGACCAAACTAGATCATCCTTAGCGGATCAATATAGCAGAAAATGAATTGCAATATAATATCAATCACACTACACAGTTAATGATCAATAAATTCATATTAAAATCTCAAGCAATCATGTTCATGAGAAACAACATAAATCTAATAACGAAAACCGATAGAAGTTCACAAGTATTAATCCCTAACACATAAAAGTACTACAAACTAAGATACATCAAATAAATTGTCTTAAAACTGACAAGCGTCCCGCAAGCGCACGAGACCTTGTTGTAGTAATAAAATATCGATCCCACGAGGAAGTGGCCAAGTACTAGAATTATGGTTCTCAAATCGTTATTTAGACGGTTAGAGTTAGGAGAGAAAAGTCTAAAAACACTAAGAGATATGCGAATGCAAACATGCAACTAGGCGGAAATATATATAGGAATTGATCTAGGGTTTCAAATCCATTTAGAGTAGTCATGCAATGATTAGTGATATACAATGCGATAGATTCTTGCTTCACTCCATAATTCATGCATTCCTCTTTCAAGACAACACAATTCTAACTAAGGTTACGGAATAACACTTTTGTGCACCCACGCTAACAATAGTTATATTATATTCATGANTATGCATGATGTGAGAAGAGAGGGAGAGAAAGGAGATGAAATGCCATTAAATTACAAATCCAAAATCCATACAAACATTACAAATAAAGTTTAGAACACTACAAATTAACATACCTTATACAAGAATTAAAACCCTAGAATAAATCTTCTAAAACATCACCATCGAGCTCCCAAAATCGTCCCAAAATCGGCCCCGAAGGGGCGTAACTGTGAACGCGAGACTGCCCAGGCGAACCCCAAATCATTACCCTAAAATCCGTTTTTATACTCTGGTGTCACGGCCCGTGATGAGGCGTAATAGCCCGTGAAGAGGAAGCGCTACGGCTTCATTGTTGCGCTACGGTCGTGAAGAACTGCGCTACGGTCGTGAGGAGTTGCGCTACTGTTGTGAGCTGGTTTGTTACGACCCGTGAAACAATGTTACGGCCCGTGAAGATAAGGTGCTACGGCCGTGAAAATGCGCTACGGTCGTGAGGAGTTGTGCTACGGCCGTGAGCTGCTGCGCTACGATCCACCCGTAACGGCCCGTGATAGTCTGTAACGGCCCGTGAAGATGCAATCATCTGACGAACTGTGCGTGGCTACAGTTATGCAGTTGACGACTACAGTTCTCCAAGTTTTGGCTACGGTCTCGTAATGAATTGGCAGTGCGTGACTACGGTTGTACCCTGTTGGCTACGGTTTGAAGATGAAGGCTACGGTTTGCACACTTCATTGCTACGACCCTGGTGCTTTCTCTTGTTGGTTGAACCTCCTTCTAAACCTTTTAAACTCATCTTAAAGTCGGTTGAGCTCTCCAATCCTTCGAAATCCTACAAGAATCATCTGACTTTGAGTAGATAGTAATTCTTCGACGAATTGATATAAGATATGACTTGAATCATGTGATAATGCTATAAAATAAGTGACTCAAGCTAATCATAGGTATGCATTTATCACACTTATAAAAAACATAACATAATTCATCCCAGCATAGAGTAGAACAGATGATTACTCTTCTGAACTTTGAGCAGGCTCTAAACAATCTTCGTAATGAGTGCGCCGCTCAAGTTTCCTCCTCGATAGTCCTTCGGAGTGCTCCCACATCCTTGGGTTCAAAACTTTGGTTGACGACTCTTAGCATGCGGCTCATAGTTTTCACGAAGTCTTTTTATACCTTAGCACATCAGATTATGGTTCACTAAAGCTTAGAGTTGATATGACACCTTTGTGAGAGAGCGCTTCATTTATATCCATCTTCCGATCAATGGCTGTGATAAAACCCTATAAAAAGATTTCCAAATCTTCATAAAAAAAATCTCTACTTGTTTCGATAGGAATCATTCTGGCTCTCAAACTTCTTCAAAATCTTTAGAAAATATAATTTTGCACATTCGTCGCGGCTCATTACAACATCTCACGGCCCGTAAATACCAAATGTTCCTTATAACTTCCAATCGTCACTGTCCGTGATGGGATATCACAGCCTATGACTCGTGCATTGATCAAAACTAATGGGAATAAATCCTTTTTCTCACGGTCCGTGACATGTCATTCTTTCATTTTTGCTCCGCTTTACTCAAGTCGTGAACTCTATTACGCTTCGTGACATTGTATGTAATGCCCGATGATAACATGTAATGACCCATGAAATTTGTATGCTGAAAGTTGCATTGCTCGCGTTGTCATTACTTTGATTGTTACAGTTGCAACTCTACGTGTCATTACCCATAACTGTCTTCACGACCCGTTATGAGATGTTATGTTTGACTTGTGCTTGCTGTCGAGGCTATGAAGCTTCATCAAGGCTCGTTATATTCCGAACTTGCTCTGTAGATTCTCTATCACAATTGTGATGTAATGTAACGCTCGTGAAATGCAACCTTTCATGCTGCAAGCTATCTATCACGACAGTGATGACTGGTAACGACCCGTGAAACTTCAATTTCTTTATCTTTTGAGTTGTGAGTGGATTGATTTTTGGTGTTTAGTCTCTCCAAGACTTTCCTTAGCCTCTTCATATAGTTATCTGCAAAATAAACATCAAAATAGGTGTAGATTCCATACTTGAAGAAATATATACAAATAGATACCGTAATAAATGCATGCTATTCCTAAATTACACAAAATTATGCCTAATGCAAGCCTAAAACATGTTAGATTATGTATGCATCACATAACCCTGCAAATGAGGCCTTCGGGTTTTATTTATAGATTTTTCATAGATTTCAAAATATATGAAGAGTCCTAACATGTCAAACTTGGTTTCCAGCAAATTCTCATTAGTTCTTTTAATCTTGGGTCCAAACCTTTAAAAGTTAAAGTTGAATAGTTTTAAATCAATCCAAACTCTTCCAAATATGTATTTCACGGCTCGTAACAGTGCTATCACGGTCGTGATTGTAATTTGTATTGAACACTATCGAGGTTTCATGACCCGTGAAATGAGTTTCACAATCGTAACCATGACATATATGTGACGATGATGCATGATAATATGATCTAAAAAGTTGCTAAAAAGTGCACTAACCATATCAAGTAATAGAAATGATGAGTATATTATCTTTCCCACGATGATTAATATTAACTGTCTATCTAGCCCAACTAATTAGAAGGAGATAACTGAGTTTTTGAGAAAAATGATTCTTTTTGTTTAAATAAAAAGGGAAAGAAAAGAAAAAAGAAAAAAAAATAATTGATGACAACAAATTCTAAGTCAAGATGAGATAAGATAGAAAAGAGAGAAATTCTCTTTTACTATAAGTTTTAATCAAAGTTTAGCTTAATCAAATTCGATGTGAATTAAGTTCTAATCGAAATATGATTTTCTCTACATGATGAATCAAATTTATTTTAATTTTAGATAAATTTCACCATTTCACTTTAGAATGTCGATCTTATCTTCTAAAAATTAAGATGCATTAAAATATATCTCTTAGACTATTGATCATTTTTTCTTAATCTAATTGACCGTACACTTAGATATTCTTATCTAGTAAGACGGCCAGCAGAGTGGGCATGAGTTAGCAATGAGCGCTGCCGTTGCAATTGCGCCTTGACGTGCGCAATCGATGTGAGCTAAATTCCAACGTGCGTTCTGTTCCAATCATGTGCTATTACGCGCGATTAATGGGAGCGAGCGCAGAGAGGAGGTGATCATGACGTTCATCAATTACAACAATTAGAAATATGAATCCAGAGGACACGTCGAAACTGTTAAACAATTATAAAGAACATGACTGAAAAATATCATTATTCCCATTTAAATGCGACATCGACAAGTAAAACAATTATGTAAATTATGCCGTCATCATCGAGCAACCTTAGCAATTGCAGACCATCGCATGTGTCAACTCAATGAGCATTATTCTTCTTCAAGGTCATCACGTAAAAGAGGCGGTTGAGCTGCTCCCCATTTGCAAACTCTCTTCTAATAATGTTTGCAAATCTTGTAAACATTTCATCAACTATACTTTTATCTCGAAAATGGCATGTAAACAATGTTTCCATAGCAGATCTCAGCATTCCAACTGCCATTTGCCCACTCGCGCGTTCACTTTGTAGCTTGCTTGCTGTGTCATGGTTAACAAACGACTTCCAATTTAACTCCATCACACTCCCTTTAGCAATTTGAAATGCACCTTGTTCACTAACAATTACTTGTAATTCCTCCACCGATGGAACATAAATTGGTAGGTTGAGAGCATCGATGTCAGCTTCTTTTATCATCCCCTAAAATTTCACAATACAGATACCATATGTAAGAGAAAGTAAGGTTTAATTGACAAGTAATCTTAAACATAGAAAATATTGACTGTGTATTTTACCAAAATGTGAAGAGGACAAAAATTTTAAGCTTTAGATAACTTTGGACAGTAGTATTCACTTCTAAACTAATAAAACAAATAATGATTTCTCATGTTGTATTGAAAAACATTTAAATTTTGTTTCAAAAACTAGCAAGTTCTGGTTAGTACCACTGTTCTAGCAGTACAAATATAGCTATCTCGATTTAAATATTAAGATCCTACGATTGTACGATCTTAAGAATTCTAACTGATCTCGATTTTAATGTGAGAATCTTATGAATAAGAACTTAATACGATCTTAACTTATATCGTACAATCTTAATTTATGACGTACGATCTAGATCTTAATAGGATCTCAAATAAATATTTTAATTATTAAAAAATAATATTTTTTTGTAGTTTTGATAATAATAATTAGTATAAATGAAGTTCAATATATTTTTCTTACAAATTGATCAAATTATGATTTAGCGAAGTCTAATTCAAAAAATGAGTAAAAAAATTTATTATAAATATATTATTTTATTAATTCGTAGGATCTTATAATTCTTGATCCGATCTTATGGTCCCTTAGGATCTTAAGATCTCGAGCTTGATAATAGTACTTATGAGTAGTGCATACCTCATCTGCCATGGACTTCAGAACCTCTGAGATGTGCCCAAACATTAGAGCGCGTGGATCGGTGTGGGGAACTGACGAGGCTCTCATGAGAAGTGTCAAAACCATGAGGCCTTCATCTTGGATTTCTTCGGAACGACACCGAAGAAACATGGAGAAATCCCTCCGAAACTGTTGCAGATACGCCTCGTGCACGCCGGGAGGGCTCGTCCTTCCGATGTAGACGTTTCCCTTGTTCAATTCGTTGTTGTGCTCATCTTTTAATCCTTCTGGAACCTGATCACCAATTGCATGCAGAAACCATTGATTTGGCGAAACAAATTACTTACGGAAAAGGAAGAATTGAAACCTGGCTAAGCCAGTGAACACTGCACGAGGAATGGAACAAGTGAACACTTCTGCTTGGAAACAGCCTCCCGTAGAAGGAGCCAGCAACCCCTGCAACGTAGAACCTCCCAGCCAACTCATCCTCTCCTTTGTCTTCCTTGAACTTCTTCTTGTAGGAAGCCAGAGACCGGAAGATGTTGTTGAAGTCGTTCGCCGGCAGGTCGTTCAAGAAAAATTGGACCTCTGGAGGGGGGCAGCAGTGCAGCTTTCGGCAGCTCTCAGCAACGGCGTCCATGACTTCAGATATCACGGAGAAGGCATTCGGCCCGTATGAGCAGCCTAAGTCTGTAACCACCAGCTTCTGCGCTCCAGGGAGCATGGCGGAGCAGATCTCCTCCACTGACTCCTCCACCACAGGCTTGGCCATGGCGATTGCATTTCCCTGGAATGGACAAATTAACATGTATGCATGAAAATCTTAATTATTACAATATACTGGAGCTGGAAGATAATCGGATTCCTAGAATTAGTAATTAACGAGTTAGAATGAGTTGGTGCATATGCATGGAGAGACTTAACCTGAAGGTTGGAGTTGGCAGCATAGTCACTTGCTGCCCCTGCAGTACCCATGCGTAAAACCTCCTGCAAATCATCCATGGTATGCTCAAAATGATGCAGGCTCAGTGGCTTCTAATGAAACTGGCAGACCTCATGTAAATTAAATTTGATTGCCTCAGATTGTAGTAGATCAACAGAGAAAGGACCCGATGTACATTAAATCAGTGACACTATATAATTTTAAATTTAATATTTAAAGACGTCCAATTTGACAAGGGTACTATCTTATTGCCGATAGCAATCCGAAAAAGTCAGTTCAGATCAGACTGATCAAACCGCTGTGTCGAAATGAATAATAATAAAATAATATAATTTGATAAAATTTATTAAATCAAACAATTTACTAATATATATTAATAAATTTCAACCATAATTATGATAATAAAATATGACAAATATTTTATGCCTTTTTATATTTTTGTTAATTTTAAAATTTTTATTGTCATTATTATTGTCGAAATTTAATATTATGATGACATCTAATAAGATTTTTAATATAGTTATATTCATGAATTATATTATATTAAACAATGTAATAAATATAATATAATTAAATCATATTACTTAAAATTAGGTTCATGTATTTTCTATTAGGACAAAAGAATAAAAACAGACCGACATACTTTCATATGGGTTATATCAAAATATGAGGACGAGCATTAAATAGGAAGGGACCAATAAGGTAATAAAATATTTTAACTAATTAAATTAATTAATTTATTATTCAATAAATATAGTCTATTTTATTTAATTTTTGATCGGACTTTGATGAGTTCATCTTAATTTTTATTGGTCCAATCTGAACTAAATATATTACTAATTTTAGTTTAAAATTTTAGAAAGTTCTAATAATAAGTCGATATATGGATTGATCGGTCCAATCCGATCCTGACTGATTAGGATAAGAGAGAGTTAAATGTACATCATTGGGTCGTGATTAAAAAAAACCTTATGCAAAGAAGGGAATAGCCGAGAGTATACGTCACGGCTTATGTAATTGGATATAAAATTGGAATATATTCTGCGACCGGCTACTGGCCTGAAGCATATATGCAAAAAGAAAATTATATCAATAAATTAACTGTAAACTGGAATCTTTGACCTTAGTAAACGAAAGCAAGCTGTCCAACTAAAAAGTCAGTCTTTTTTTATAGAAAAAAAGAGAGAGAACATCATGTTATAAAAAAAAACAAAGAAGATCATGTTATCTATTTTTTTTAATTATAAGATATTAAATTTATGATGAATATTAATTTTTTTAATTTTTTTTCTCTCTCTTAATTTTATCCATCATAAATTTAATATTCTATGATTGAAAAAATAAATAGTATAATGCTCTCTATTTAATTAAGATGACCTTCGTTGAATTTTTTTTATTTATATGTATCCTTCAAATGACCGTGCATGACACTTGAGCATGAGATAAAGTATTAACATATATAATTGACTTTAATGGGAGTTAGATCTAACTTTTGAGAAGAATAAATTAAATTATTTATTAGTATGACGTATAGAAGAATAAACTAAGTAGAAAGAAGTGAAATTAAGGTTGGACACCATTTTTTATTTATATGTATCTATCACATGACCTTGCATGTGAGTGGTTTTTACTTAAATTTCATAGTTGCTTATTAAAGCTAGACAGTTGCCTAACTTTGACATTTTGGTTGAGCAATAGTAAAGAAAGCTAATGAATGTGAATTAACATTATTAATAAACTTAACTAAAAAAAGTTTCATTGTAATATTTGCTAAATTCGTTATTTTCTTTTTTAAAACTAAAGTTATTGATAACTTTAAAATTTTACACGAGATGTTCAAAAGTAAATTTACACAAGCTTAAACCTCTACATAATGTAATATATGCTTTTCAAAACTATACTTTCGTCACTTTGTCATGTTGGACATTTGGTCTTTACTTAAGAATCTATGGTCGTTTGAAGCTAATTATATATTCGCTAACTAATCATATATTTGCTTTTAAAGAATGTATTTTGGTAACTTTGTCAAGTTTTCAGTATTAAATCTCAATTTATTATGCCAATTAGGACGGACTGAGAACATATATAAAAATAAATAATCCACTACAAAACTACAACATTTTCAATAGAAACTCGTTTTGACCTCGTACACATTGTAACGCTCCCAAAATCACACCTTGCCACTTGGCAAAATCATGACTTCGGGATCACTACCATCATATATCAGTGACTTGATTTTGATCAATCCACTGGTCAATGCTATATATATGTCATTGCGGAAGCCATTACTTGACCTATAACGAGGACCTATGTCATGTGCAAGTCATCCATCACGAACACCATCATGCTACCACTGCGCAATCATCATCTATTTGCTTGCAGGATCAAAATGCAAGGAAGACAATCCTCTCATAAGATATGAAGCCCAATATGTAAAGGATAATCATTCAATAGGATAAAATATACATGAAGATATCGATGAAAGAGAACATCTTATATCATATAGTCATCATTTTAAAATCTTAACTTCACTTTCAATTTCTTTACATTTTCCTCCACTTTGCTTTACCTCTTTCTTTCAATGACATCAATCCATCAATATCAATCTCTTTCATCTTTCATTTCAGTAACAGTGACAGGAATATCAGTTACACCTAACTCTCATGGTGTGCAGTATATCAGTATGTTCATGTCTAGTTCATTATTCTTCTTTTCATTAATCTTGACATCTTTTAATTCAATCAGTAATGAGCAATTAACAATACATGAAGATTTCAGCGATCCGTCGTCATAATGGCTAGCTAGGCCATGGCGTCAACCCTAGACCCATCAGTACTCCCAAAGAACTTAGTTGAATCAGAAGAAGTCAATAATACTTCACGAAGAATTGATTGTTATTTCTTAAGGAATCATTTAACAGTAACAGTAATAGTAATAGTAGCATTTGGGATAAATCCCTCAGTCCGCCGAGGCCTTCCTCTTCATGTTACAAGTTCAAACACAATCATTAATATCTTTTACTCTTCATTACCTATTATTCTAAGTTCACATGGGATCATACTAACCCTACCTCAATCAAGTTCAATCAATCAATAAACATTACATCAATCACCCCGGGACACGGTCCGCGTCAGGTATGACACAGCCTGTGTTGTGTACCGGGTCAAGCGTGTTTAAAGAAGACACAAATCTTATCCACCAAGGAGTTTTAAATCAGGGAACACGGAGCGTGTTAGGGTTAACACGGACCATTTTGATCCGTCATTTCCTCTGGGTCAATTGTTTAACTAGGAAAAGTCTGCGCACATGTCGGAGAAGGACATGGCCATTTTGATGTAGTGTTGGGTTCCGAGAACATGGTCCGTGTCCGTGTGCCATTTCATTCAAGGCAACCAACGCGATCGAGCCGGCTCGTGTCAAGGTGACGCGGCTTCCCTTGCCGTGTTTCATGCCGGCACGTGAATCGTGTCATGGGGAACACAGTTCGTGTGCGGGTGCAGGTTATTCATTAAATCATTATTTCTTTTCTTATCATTATTTTACTTTATCATACTTATATGAAAAACCCTAAAGTTGATCATTGATGCGAAGTGTGGAGTAAGGTAGATGATGACCACAGGTTATGGGGTTAACTAGGATCGATCTTCTATATAGAATGTTCTTCACTTCAAATTTTACTATTTATGAACCTAGGCACACTCCTATCACCGCAAGTATACGGCAATCGATGAGTACTTTAGGTGTCGATCCACTAGGACACTTTGCTTTCACGCTTCTATTCCTACCCTTCCTCAGCCAAGCTCTCGCGGTTAGGGGGCTTGACACTAAAAGTTCAAGCCCTAACCGGAATAGGTGGGGGGTAATTGACAGAGGTAATAATTTTTATTTATTTTTAGAATAAAGAAAGCGGAATTAAAAGGGGTAATTTCTAATGATAAGAGGACACCAGGACCCTGGGGTTACCTCTGAATTATTTCATCTACTCTTTGTCGTAAAATCACATAAATGTCGTCCAGGCTTTTATATTACGGATCAGAGCAGTCCCGCTCTCGCGGTAACTGCTATACCTTTTCACCTTCCCACCCTTGCGGGCAAGGTTCAAGGCTTGACCAAATATAATCTAGCCATGGTCACGCTCTTCCCTTCGGAAGAGAGATCACCATCTTAAATCCCGATAAAATAAATAGGTCTTGACACCCAAGTTCGAGAGGGATACTGGCTCTACCTAGTATTGACCTCCTTCCCGAGGGGGATCTAGCGGTTCAGTCGGAGAGTTTCTCAGGTTGGA
>LTAE01004001.1:0-34449 GCA_001647135.1 Pontederia paniculata | reverse complement strand
ACTACCAATCTTTGTAGTCATCCTTTCCTCTCTCAAAAAAAAAATGTCCTCTTCCTCCAGGTTGCATAACGCGCATCTGGCATCCACCTCTGGCGCCCATCTAGCCCTGTAAACACTGATAAGGAGCCTCCCACGTCGCAAAAGCCAGGCGAAAATTCTAACGATAAGTGGTGTGCGTGTCAGCCAGATGCGTGTAGTGTCCACACTGACTTCCACTGATGTTGGGCCTCTCGGAAGCAGTCGATTGTAAACTCCTCTTGCCGAGTAACCGCCAGAGATCCATACCCAACTATCCACTCTAGATAAATCTGGGTGGAACCTCAATCTATCGTCTATTTCTAGGTTCACATTAAAATCTGCACTGATCAGCCATGGTATTGTGCAAAGCCTTCCCTTAATTGCTGGATTTCATCACATAACTCCCTTCTAAGTTCATCAGCTAGCGGGCAATAGGTGCATGAGAAGAGGAAGCGAGCTCCATCCGATCTTCTAGCAAGCAGAACAGAAATGGAAAAAACACTCTTGCATACATCAACAAGTTTGAAAGCATCATCCTTCCAACCAATGAGGCATCCACCCGATCTGCCAACAGAGTCTAAAGCAGCACATGCCGTCAGCACAAATCCCCCTATTTGGCGCCAAGTTTGCTGCTCAAAAGTCTCATGTTTGGTCTCTTGCAGTAGTGCTATATCCACTCCCCATTGGATCAAATATCTATTGAGAGGTGCCCTTCTGTCTCTATATTCTGCAAATATTGCATGTCACCGCTTCCATTTGGAAAGTGTTTTACCACCCGACACCATAAATCTCGTAAGAACACCCAAAGGACCCATTGTTTTATTTGTGCGACTGCCTTGTCATCTTCTGACTTGAATAGCTTCATCTACTAACTCGTTTTTCTCGGATATCAGAAAGACTTGCTGATCTTACTTCTTCATCCATCGCCTCGGCAACCATATTCATAATGTCTTCATACATGGCCTCTGATTCAAGCACTAAGCATTCAGCAGTAACTGTACTGTTCAAAAGTGGTATTGGAGTTGCCCCCGGGACTAACTCCTCTTCATCATCCCATCGCCTAGTCGGCCTCTGCATAGGTGTGGCCAAGTCTTGGTAGGGCTCTCCAGCACCGTTGGATGATTCACAAAGGAGCAGATCTGATTCATTCATCATATTACTGCCAACCTTTTTAGTCAAGTGCCCCCCCCCCCATACTGCCACATCACGCGTAGTTCTCTCTTCCCTTCGAGGAACACATGTGTTACTCTCCTTCCTTAATATTTCCATTTTTTTCTCTGCAGATTTCCTTCATCCTCACTTCCACGAGCACATGTGTTACTTTCCGTTCTTAATATTTCCATTTTTTTTTCTTTTTTGCAGATTTCCTCCCTCCTCTTTCCCTCAAAAAAAGATGTCCTCCCTCCTCTGATTGCACAATGGCATCTCCTTCAATAGGGGGAGTTTATTGGTGTCTGGGTGGCAGCGCAGTGAGAGGGATTAGAACTGCATTTTCTGTGGATGTCGAGATCACTAGGATATTGATTGCATCGGACGTTCTTGAAATTGCATCGAAGATTTCGAGGCCAGATACTACTTCGGAAATAGGATGAGGCCTCCGACCATGTTCATGGATTATGAGGACTCGATGTAATCTTAATCATGCATTTGTAGCAGCCACCATATAAAACTATAGACGCAGGAATCGATCAACCTGAGAGAACCCTGACTTTTGCCTGAACTAGTATGAGGTCGCTGTCGTAAAACGATAAGAAGGCGACATCACATAGGACTACAAATGCAATGTCAGAGCCTTTATCTTCTCACGGTACCAAAAGTGCAAAGGTACACCGGTGATGGACAGATGTGTGATCTCACCCAAAGGTCTGGCCCTGCCGCCTTGCTCCATCGACCATCACTACCAATAGATAACACTGTCATTTGGTATTTGCATTTGTGTTCCGAGAAGATGGTTATAGTATTCTTGGTTGTGCCATAAGAGGAAGGAGGTTTTCCATAGTCGGCAGATCCAAATTGCCTTCGTCGAACCGAGGTGTTCCATGGCTGTCATGGCTAGAAGATCCAATGTAGGCATGGGACCCTTCACTAGGCACTCGACCATGCATTGCCACTAGCACCTCAACGCTGTGGTTGATCATCGGGTTCCATGGTCCTTCCGCCTCGAAGGTTTGCTTGCCGCCTAAGGTCTCCATCCTCATCCCTGATCGATTTTGCAGAGCCATTTGATTTGTCCGGGCAGATGGACATCTCACCCGAACGTGCCCCATTCCCCTGCATTCCAAACACAACCGGATCCTTGCAGTCCCTCTGTAAATGACCGAACTTCGACATTTACAACATTGGATGTGTTTGGTATCCATGACACAGCATTAGTGTTGATGTCACGATCTTCTACTATAGTTCACATGTTGCCATTCTCCATCATGTGGGGCCAACGGTGTGGATTCTCGCTAGGCGAGTGGTGCCAGCGGGAGGGAGTCTCATGCCGATGTGCATTGGTGGCGCCGACAGGAGGGAATGTCCCGACGACGACTCTCTCTCTTTTGCGCTCTCATTTTTCTCTCTATTTTGGCCTTTCATTTTCTCTCTCATCCTGAACGGCTACATATTATTTACATGATCTACGCAACACATATGAAGAAAAGTCAATTCCTATTCTAGATTGGAAAGAACAAGTTCTAAGATCCAAAGTAAGTCTATCGGTTAAAGTTTTGAGGAGTATCATAATGTTGAGGATGCCACTTGGAAGACTAAACGAAATATGTGTGATCAATACCCATATTTATTTCATTAATAAGGTAAACATGTGCCCACTTTTAACTCCATTTTCTTGCTGATCTTAAGACAGTAACTTAGGTGGATAAGAAGTAAAGTTCCCACTCACTTGCTCACCTACCTACCAGTTCTCAAATCCAGAACCTAGAGGAAGGGCAAGAATAACTACACTCTTCAGGTTAAGAACAAACTAAGAGGAAGTTTTTAGCATTTTCACTATAAGGTAAGTAGTTAACTCCTCTTCTACTGCCCTGGTTGCCCTGCAATTTTAGGTTAAACAAGAGTTGTTCTGGTTATGATCTACCCTCATGTGCTATCAATTTCTACTAATTATGGAGCACAACAAAGTCAAGTTACCTATAGGTAGAACACACTCTAGATGAAATGAAATATGTGGCTGAAACTTTTTAAAGATTATTCGTTACCTTCAGCTCCTCTAAAAATTAAAAATCTCCTTGTGTTATATCCCATTTAAGTCTACTTTCCAAAGGATTTGGAATTAAATATTAAAAGTTATGAGCAAATGACTAAAACTCACTCTTGTTGTTTTGTGAAATGGTTAGACCGAATTATAAATTCTATCATAAATACTATACTTAGAATGAGTGCAAAATATTCTTATGCCACAACCTATTTTGCTTTCGGATCCAATTGGATACGGGCTCGGGCGACGAAATGTATATGCCTTTTTTAAGTCGACTCTGGGTGGGTAGCAGTGGAGTCACTAGCCTGTCAAGAATAAAAAGAGGCCTCTCTCCTACTGAATTTGATCCTTTACATTCATAAGTTAAGCAAAAGGGAAGCTATAATTTTATTGTACACCACACACTGTGTCAGAATGCTAAGATAAAATAGAACATAGACAAATCTCCGAATTTCTAAGACCACTCGACAAAGAATAAAAACTTTGACATAGGATCAACCTTAGACAGTCTTGTTTTACTTAAAATCGGAATGATTTTATTTTCATAAGTATTTCATGAGTTATGAATTTTATATTGAACATCACTCAATCTGTCAACACAAGAAATGGAATAAAATAGTATCATACTGTTGAATTTTCTATAGGGATTCCAAAATAAGTTAAAATAAGATATTTACATGGATTAAACATCTAAAAAAAACCTTTTGGTAAAATTTATAATATTTGAATATATTATTTTTCTTAATTGTTATGAATTTTATAATTAACTTCACTCAATCTGACATATGCAAAATTGAATCCAAATTGATGTTGTAAAGCCCATGAAATGAAATTATTATTATGCAAATATACTCCTATATACACTGAATTGATTTTAGATAGGCTGAATATGAATTCATCAAATGAGCTAAGAATGTAATCATAGGTTATATGTTCTACGATGATATGAATATGTGAAAAGCCCATGCATTTGCATTTCCTCTATCGAGATGATATGTTTTCTGTAGGACGATATGAAATTCCTCAAAAGGAATGATATAATATCCTAAGGGATAATATATTCCCCAACAAGGATATATGATACCCAGGAATGATATGATACCTCTAGTCAGCTGGTGATATAATATGTAGCACACATAATTACACAAGTGCATGAAATGTTATTTGGTATGCTATGGACATGTAATATTGTGGTGATGATACATGTTGTAATATTGTGGTGATGATACATGTTTCAGTTTATCCTATGGTATAATATATATAATAAGTGATATGATATATGTTTATATTGTTTTCCAAATAGACTATGAGTTTTCGACTTACTGAGTTATGATTTGCTTATAATGTGTTTTTTAATATTTTTCATATCAGTAGGCTACTGTTGTAACCGTACTTGGTGATCCCTTGTAAGGATTCAAGCACTTTTGAACGAGGTATAGATGTGACGCAGCAGCAGATCTTCAATGAAGTTGCAGGTTGATCTAAATCAACCTAAGACTAATGATCTTCAGTTCTACAAGGAATTCCTGCAGGCCAACTGTAGAGGATGGAGACGTTGCTCGTCTCTAGAAAACTACAGTGAAAGATAGGGGTTGCTGTTGACACAACAGCCAAGCGACTCACTGGAAATCTGCAGCCTTGGTGAGGTTTGCAGAGGAATTAACTCAGAGGAATTAATTGGATAAAAGATATGATCTTTAGTAAATTAACTGGAATCCTTTAATAAGCTCAAAATACCCAACCCTAGATAAACTTCTAACCATAAATTATGAAAGATAAAGTTCTATAACAAACACCAATTAAAATTCTAACTAACAGGCTCCAAACTACCTATAACTAAGATAAGATCTATCTTTAATAAAATATATCAAATCTTGTCCTACATCAGTCCCACCATCCTGAAGAGAGCTCGACCTCGAGCGATCCAGGCCATCAGCATCCGAATGAAACGGAAATAAATCAGCTACATTAAAAGTGGAGGAAATTCCTAGTCCCGGAGGTAGATCAATCACATAGGCATTTACGTTTGATGACTCGACATGGACCATACTTCTTGTTCTTGAGTTTGGAGAATGTGCCAGCCGGGAAACGATCTTTGCGCAGATGAACCATGACTAAATCACCAACAAAAAAAGGAGGTGCTCGTCGATGTTTGCCAACTTGAGCCTTGTACTTCTCATTAGTTAGCTCGATCTACTTCTTGGTTTCTTCATGGACTTCACGGAGATGCTCAATCAGCTGCTTGACATCCACATTAGTGTCTCCAGAGATCGTGAAAGAAAGGAGGTCGACAACTTGGCGGGGCATTCGACCGTATATGACCTCAAAAGGGGCTTCTCCTGTTGTGCGGCTATGCATGTTGTTGTAGGCAAATTCTGCCTGTGGTAGGATTTGGTCCCATAACTTATGTTTGAAGCCACATAAGGCTCGAAGCATATTACCTAAAGATTTGTTAACCACCTCAGTTTGACTGTTTGTTTGCGGATGGCATGTGGTGTTGTATTTTAGTGTTGTGTCAAAACGAGACCATAAGATTCGCCAAAAATGCGATAAGAATTTTGAATCCCTAAAAACGATCCACAACAACGAACACTGAATCATTTCCATGTTGTGTTAGCGGCAAGCCCAATACAAAATCCATGCTAAAATCCTCCCACAGGGCAGCTGGGACAGGTAGTGGAGTATAAAGTCCCGTATTTTGGGAGTGACCTTTAGCTATCTGACAAGACATCTATGAACAAAACGTTCCACATCTCGTTTAAGTTGTGGCCAGAAATATCGAAGTGCAACTGCAGCTATAGTTTTATCTCGTCCAAAGTGAGCACTCAAACCACCAGTGTGTAGTTCCCGAATCACTTGTTCGCGCAAAGAAGATTGAGGAAGGCAAAGTTGATTGCCGTTGAACAGAAAACGTTCCTGGATGTGAAACCCATCAAAAGCTTGTAGAAGTTTTAATGTAGAATGTCCCATAAATCTTGGCACAACCGTTCATGATTCTCAAGAAACTAAATAGTTGCTGATTCTCAGGAAACTAATTAGTTGGCTAATTTGTTGGCTCATTAGTTATTTTGAATATTTTCTGTTACTTTATTTCTGTTTTCTTTTTTTATTTCCTAAATTGAGATTGTTGTAACTCTTCAATAAAAGAGGTCAATGAATAGAGAAAGAGATCATCTTTTGCTTCAGAAATAAATATTTGTTCTTTAGCGTGGATTCGCTAGTTTTCAAGCACCAAACTTTGTCAGGTGCCTTCTTGGATAGTACTTCGGTCTATCCTCGTATCTTTCATCTTCTTTATTCTCAAGTGATCCTGGTGCTGTGCCAAGTTTACATTTGTTAAAGATTTCACGAAAGTCTTGGTGATTCTCATAGAGATCTTTAGAGTCAAAGGCCACAGTCTCAGTGCGAAGCGTGACTAGGAGAGTTGCACGTCTGCTCAAGGCATCAGCTACCCTGTTATGTGCTCCTGACTTGTGATGTAGAAAAAAAAAAGAAAATCGTTGTAAGTAGGTGAACCAACGTGTGTACATGCGAGTAACTTGACTTTGTGTGTTCAGGTGTTTCAATACCTCATGATCAGTGTATAATATAAACTCACGCTGAACAAGATAATGCTCCCAATGTTTTAAAGCTTGGATGATTGCAAACAGTTCAAGTGCATAGGTTGTCCGCTTTTTCCTATCATCACTCAATTTGGTACTGAAAAAAGCAACGGACCTGGTGTACTGTGAAAGAACAGCACCAATGCCCATGATTGATGCATCACTTTTCACCATGAAAACCTTTGCAAAATTGGGAAAAGCAAGGGCAGGAGCCGTTGTCAAGTGTTCCTTTACTAAGGAAAAACTGATATCAGCTTCAGGGGCCCAATCGAACATTCCTTTCCACAAACATTGAGTAATTGGAGCCATCAACATGCTAAAATTATGGATGAAACGTTGATAAAAGGAGGCCAAACCATGGAAGCTTCGTACCTCACTAACAGTTTTTTTTTTGAAGAAAAGAAGGATGACTACTAGGTTAGGTAGTCATCCATATTGTATTGGAACTTTCGGATGTAGATGTACAAATGTGTATGGTAAAGATGACAAAAATGTGAAGGGAGGAGGCCCCACGTGGGCACTCTCCAAAGCAAAATACATCACTCCCCCCACTCCCTACTCAAAAAGCAAATATGGCTTACAATGTTTTCAGTGTAGCACCTCTCTCCCTCAAAAACTGTGCGGTTGCGTTGTAACCATATGGCCCAAATGACCGCAAGAGATATCCGCCAAGGTTATCTCCAGTCGTCACCGCCTCATGCAATTAATGTGCGTAGTGAATCCCAAAAGGCCTCTATCGATGATGAGATGATGTATGTGGGCTGCAACCGTCTCCATACCGCTGTGGCGAAGGAACATGTGAAAAATAGATGTGTGATGCTCTCTTCCTCCATCATGCATAAACCACATGATGTATCCGAACTGGGCGCCCATCTCGCCCAGTACACCCTGGTAAGAATCCTGCCCCGCCTTAAGAGCCAAGCAAAAATCTTGACTTTAAGGGGAACACGTGACCTCCAAATGTAGCGGCAGTCAAGTGTGAAGGTACTCGACATCGTGACTCTAGGGAGTAAATGGAGGTATGTGCGCCGGGCCGAAAAATGACCAAAGAGCCATGACCACCCGTCCTCCCTAGACTCGTCTAGGCTCCAACGAGAAATCCTCTCATGTAGTGCAAGGAGGTCTGCAACGCGCTGATCAGATAGCCCATATCTGAATTGGGGGGTCCACGAGCCAACAGCTGCTCTTTGGGGGGTCCAAGAGCCAACAGCTGCTCCCTCAGCACCTCAATAACAGTTTTAGGCGTCGGCCAAGAAAGAATTGCTTGCACCTTCTCATCATCTACTTGGATACCATCAACACTAATTATATAACCCAAAAATAGAAGACTGGTAGCAGCAAAAGTGCATTTCTTCAGGTTGATAAATAGCTTATTCGCATTTAGAGTAGTGAGAACATCTCCCAAGTGCTGAATATGATCATCTGGATTCCTGCTATAAATCAATATATCAACAAAATAAACAACAACAAACTTGTCGATGAATGGCTTCAAAACTTGGTTCATGAGGCGCATGAAAGTGCTTGGAGCATTTGAGAGGCTGAAAGGCATGACAAGCCATTCATACACACCTTCCTTTGATTTGAATGCGGTCTTCCATTTGTCACCATCTTCAATTCTTATTTGGTGATACCCACTCCGAAGATCCAACTTAGAAAACATATTAGCCCCACTAAGCATATCGAGCATGTCATCTAAGCGCGGAATTGGCAAGCAATATTTGATAGTAATTCGATTCACCGCGCGACTGTCTATACACATGCGCCATGAGCCATCCTTCTTTGGGACTAATAGAGTTGGCACCGCACACGAGCTCAAGCTGTCCCTCACAAAGCCTTTCTTAATCAAATCTTCAACCTGCTCCTGCAAGTTCTTGTGTTCTTTTGGGCTCATACGATAATGTGGTAGATTAGGAAGACTAGTTCCTGGTAAAAGATCAATGCGATGTTGTATGTCGCGCTTAGGAGGAAGTCCAACTGGCAAGGAATCGGGTAAGATTGAAGAGAATTCTTGGAGCAATTCAGCAACATCACAAGGAATCGACTGAGATTTCTCGGGACTAGTGAGCAAACAAATAACAGCAAAGAACAATCCTGCTTCACGGACTTCAGCAGCGAGCTCCAGCTGAGAGGTAATCAAGAAACTTGATCGTTCAGGTACTAGTTCAGAGGATAATTTCTCTTTTATTGGCATTAATGTCGTTTTGTGACCATTGGTCTCCAAAGTGTATATGTTTTCGCGCCCGAAATGAGTAGAATTCACATCAAATTGCCATGGACGACCAAGAATAATATGGCAAGCATCCATCTAAGACGTCGCAGATTATAGTGTCCTGATACCATTTCCCAATTGATATTGGAACTTTGCAAGATAATGAAACAGACTTAGAGATTCACTTTTGGATCCATTCCACTTGGTAAGGAGAGTGATGTGGCTCCGTTTGAAGACCCAGTTTGGTCACCATAGTCGTGGAGACGATATTTTCTGAACTACTGCCATCAATGATTACCTTGCACAATTTTCCCTTAACAGTGCATCGAGTGCAAAAATTCTTGTGCCTTTGATTGCTTGCATGCTTCTTTGGCGCAAATAGAATACGTTGGACAACACAAGACAAAGGTTCGCCATCGTACCATAAGAAATATCATTGTTGTCATCATCGTCACCAATGTCCTCAGGTTCAGCTTCAGTTTCGGGTTGAGCAAGATGTAAAGAAACTCGTTGTCGACATTCATGAGAACGGTGTCCCGGTTGCCTACATTTATAACAAATAACTGTTTCAGTTCTGGCATATTAGGTGTTCGGCCTCTTCTGTGTTGAAGCAGATGTGGGAATGGCAGTCAAAGCAAGAGCATTGTCAAGAGCTTTTTGTTGAACAAGAAGTGAAGTAGCAACGGGGGCTCGCAAGGAAGCGCGTGCATTTGTTCGTAGTCCCTTCTCCAAATGACGTTCAGCCTTTTCTTTTTTTTGAGAAAAGTAAGGATGATTACAAGTCGTGGGTAGTCATCCGATATGTATTAATACCTTTGAGTTCCAAAATGTACAAGTGAGTAAGTGAAAACCAAAAGGTATACAAAAAAGAGAGCCTCTAAGAGGGTGCTCTCAAAGCTTACTCCTCTCCCCACTCTCTACTCAAAAGGAAAATATGATGCACAATATTCTCGATGTAGCATCTCTCTCCCCCGAAAAAGGTGTGGTTACACTGTAGTCAGATGGCCCATGTGACCGCCAGAGATACCCGCCATGGTTGTCTCCACTCGTCCCCACCTCCCCTGGGTAATGCACGTAGTGACTCCTAAAAAGTCGTTGTCATCGACGAGTCAACCCCCATACTCGGCATCCGCCTCCATACCTCCATGGCAATGGGGCAAGTGAAAAATAGGTGGGTGATGTCCTCTCCTAGTCCGCACAGAGCACACGATGCGTCTGAGTTAGGCGCCCAACGCGCCCTCTACGCCCTAGTAAGAATCCTACCCTGCCTTAGAAACCAAGCAAATATCTTGACTTTAAGAGGGGCTCGTGATCTCCAAATGTAGCGGCAATCCGATCTGAAATCACTAGCAGTCGTCGTAGCTGGTAGCAAGCTAATGTATATGCTCCTGGCTGAAAAATGGCCCGATGACCACAGCCACTCGTCTGCCCTAGACCCGTCAGGCCTCCATCTCGAGATCCTATCATGTAGTGCTAGGAGCTCCATAATGCGCTGATCAGATAGTCTGGATCTTAACTGGGGGTTCCACGAGACGGTCGATGCCCCCTCAGCACATGTCCACATCTCCGAGACGGGTGCATCTGGGTCCACTGCCAACGCTGCTACCTGGGGAAAGCATCCATAAGAGAACCTCTCGGGGTCCACTCATGCCTCCAAAAAGCGAAAGAGGTCCAGGAGCCAAGCGAAGCCTGAAAAAAAGGTTGCATCAGCAAACTTGTGATGCTGCGCCATAATGCTGAGGGTCCCTGATGACGGTCGGATGAGAGGACCATGAGAGGTCCCGACCATAACACGAGAAAAAAATTGTGCACCACAGGTCATCTCCAGGTCTCATGATCCGACCCACCCAGCGTGCAAGGAGAGCCTGATTGGTTGGGCGAAGAGCTCGGACTCCTAAGCCCCCATCAGATCTAGGTCGGCATATGTCACTCCAGGAAACTAGGTGGACCCCTCGTGTCGCTTGACCACTGCCCTGCCAGAAGAATGATCTCCTCAGTGAATCAATATGGCGCTCCACCTGAGCTGGCATCCGTAAGACGAACATGAAATAAGTCGGCAAGGAGGAGAGTACTGAACGCAACAGGACAAGGCGTCCTCCCCGAGACAGCAGCCTCGAACTCCATCCCTGTAACCTGTGCTCCATGCGCTCAATGACTGGGGTCCACCTTCAGGAGCCAATGTGGCGGTCCGACAGTGGGAGGCCCAGGTATGTAAATGGTAAGGTGCCGATCGGAGTGTGGAGCTCTGCCGCACAACTCTCTGCATCAATTATTATCATGTCGAAAGGGATAAAGGATGACTTTGCGTGATTCACCTGGAGGCATGATACCTCGCCAAACAGCTCAACCAGGATGGCAATCCGTCGGGCCCTCACAGAGGACTCATCAATGAAGAACAAAGTGTCATCGGCATACTGAAGCAAGGGCACCAGGCTGGTGAAGTCTTGAGGAGATGAGTAGCCTACTAAGATACCAGCCTCGCATGCAGAGATCGTGCATTGAGCCTTCGCATCCACCGCCAGGACAAAAAGCATGGGGGCAAGGGGACAACCTTGGCGAACGCCCCTCTGAGGCTGAGTCCAACCACCAGTTGGCCATTTACCAAGACAGAGAACGAGGTAGTGGTGATGCATCGGTTCATCCACGAGATCCATGTCGCCGAAAACCACGAGGCAGTGGTGCCTGCAAAGAGTGCCATAGGAAGGGCCATGAGATGGAATCATAAGCTTTAGAGAAATCCACATTCCAGATAAACTCTTCGCGTCCCGTCCGTCGTTATGACGCAATGATCTCTGAGGCAATAGAGTAACTGTCTGCGATGGAGCGCCCAGCAATGAAGGCCGACTGTACTGGGTGGACCAAGGCCTCCAGAACCTCCTTAAGGCGGTTTGCCAAGACCCGAGCCACAATAAGATAAATGGCATTGGATAAGGCGATCGGCATGTAATCCTCGATCCTCTCAGCGGGTGTCCGCTTCGGCAACATGAAGAGAAGAAATCGCTTGAGGCACTCAAAACCCCGGTTCCCACTCATAAACTCATGAATGACCTCCATCACATCTCCACGCAGTATGGTCCAAAACTCCATGTAGAAGAAAACAAGAAAACCGTCGGGTCCTGAAGAGCCATCTTCGTTGAGATCCCGTACCTTTTCTGCCAAGGAAATCATTTCAGCAAGAGTATAAGAAGTATACATCTCCACACGTTCTCGAATTGCTTGATGCAGACCCCAAACAAATCGAGCGATTTGCCAATTTTCAGACTGAGATAAATTGTTACGAGACAGAAGTCTATAAAATTCTGTAGCATAGGCGCCAACAGTCTTGGAACCTTGTCTACAATCTTGCCATTGATGAAAGAAAACTTGTTCACAGTCCAGCGGCAAAAATCTGCTTCGAAGGAGATGTTTCATCTTCGTCCAGGAACAGACAGGATGTTTCCCTTGGAGGTTACGAGAGCGATCAATTGTTTCCACCAAGCACAGGCCCCACCTTTGAGTTTATAAGCCACCAACTTGACCCTCATCTCCTCTGGTATCTCCATATATTCGAAGAATCGTTCTACTTCTTCGATCCAATCGAGGAAATCCTCAATATGTAGTTGGCCATTGAAACTTGGAACATCCATCTTCATCTTGTACTCATATTGTTTTGTATGGTTAGTTTGATTTCGCTGAAGACCATTCTCTCTGTCACTTTCTGTTGCAAATTCATATTGGCGTGAAGATTGTGCAGCCTTTTGTGCCTCTGGAGTCTTGAGAAATTGGCCCAACATAGCAATCAGTTTTTGGATTTGTAAAGGCATATCATCAAATTTGGTACATAAGTTGTCGAACTCTTCACGAGTTGGATTGTCTCCCATGGCGATGCAAGATGTTCAGACCAAATAAGATTGTTGATCTGCCTCTGATACCACTTGACGCAACGGCGGATCTTCAATAAAGTTGTAGGTCGATCTAAATCAATATAAGACGAATAATCTTCAGTTCTGCAGGGAATTCCTGCAGGCCAACTATAGAGGATAGAGACGTTGCTCATCTCTAGAAAACTACAGTGAAAGATAGGGTTTGCTGTTGACACAACAGCCAAGTGACTCGCTGGAAATCTGCAACCTTGGTGAGGTTTGCAGAGGAATTAACTTAGAGAAAATAATTGGATAAAACATATGATCTTTATTAAATTAACTGGAGTCCTTTTATAAGCTCAAAAGACCCAACCCTAGATAAACTTCTAACCATAAATTATGAAAAGATAAAGTTCTATAACAAACACCAATTAAAATTCTAACTAACAGACTCCAAACTACCTATAACTAAGATAAGATCTATCTTTAATAACAAATACCTAATCTTGTCCTACATCAAGATGAGACATAGGTTTCTCCTTTGGTCATTTTGTAAGGATGTATGGCTCTTAATGTATAACTTTTGTATAAGAATGTTAAATATTAAGACATATATTGTATAAATATATAAGTATGAGATAGTGTGGATTTGCTCTCAAATCAATATAAATTGTGTGTTATGGTCAAATTTATGATAATATCCATGTGAAATATCAAATGACTTATAACACGCTTCCATGATATTATATTTGATCGACCGTAATAGGTCGCAGCATACAAATCAAACCAAGGTTTGAATCTGGGTCGTGACACTATCCTTCAATCGACTATTGATGGTTTCCCCTTCAAACTTCTTATGTGGCTGCCACATGCTCACATTTTCTTTCATCCATGCCATTAGAAAAATATCAAAATAGGTGAGGATCCTACTTCCTCTCCCTCTACGACAACCCTTGGTGACTATCTCGGTTAGTTGTGCCTTTATCCCATGAACGTGTTTGTGTCTCAAAGACCTTGGCGACCATTGGATCGACTTTGTATTCACTGTTGCCCATAAAACTTCAAACTGGAGGATTCTTCTACTTCAAATGCTGCCACCTTGGACGTTTTGCAAGTCTTGTACGTGATTGTACTAGTGCATTGGCTCGATCACAAGCAAAATCCGTACCTTCACATTCTAACACGCCGAAGACCACCACTACTTTTTTGAAGACCACCAGTACTCTTCCTCCTCACACAGCGAAAACTATCTTTGGTCTCATTGCCGGCAAATATCAGCCCGACAAAGGTTGTCAGGTACAACCGCTTGTAATACGCGTACCTATTTACTCATGACGCTACAAAATACTGAAGTCCTCAAGTTATGCCTCATCGTTTAGCTGCCGTTAGGCATTGGAAACAAAATGCTGAAGATCTGATGAGCACATTGGATCGTCGCTCGGAAGGAGGTCAAGATCATGATCCCCACATTTTTTATCAGCAATATTGAACATCGATGGCTGCTGCAACCACTTGGACAACCTCCATAGGTCTGTACAGCAGCAGATCAACCGAGGTAATTGATTCCTGATTATGGGCAGTAGTTGTGGTCATTGTAGAATCTTTGAATTTTGTTAACACTGGATCTCGAACTGTCTCTATCCTGGTCAGAAAAACAGTAGGCACATTACCCCTGGCCCCCATCGGTTGATCCTCCAAGTGGGTGACGCTAGAGTAGGAGCGTGAGTGCACTCGTAGCGTAAGTTCACAGGATCTTGATTCAGGTAGTAGTTACATAAATCACGGGCAGGTTTTCATCAGCAAGCTTGGAGTTTTATGAATCTATAAAGCAAGCAAATTGTATTCATTCAAAAATAATGAGTAGCAAAATGCATTAAATTTCTTACTTTCCAAAACGACTAGCTGTCAAGTTGTTACAGTGAAATGATGTAAATAAAATTTAGCTTAACTGTAATAAAGCACAGACAGAGATAACTGTGAAATATAAGATTATACAATTAGCATATCATATATCCACCGAATCACTAGTGAACAAGGTCCTTGTTAGTATAGTTAATTTTACATCATTGAAGCCGTAGAAGATAATGGATGGTTTATGACATGCTTGTTAGACTGATATCATTGTATCCTAAGTTAGCATTTACCACAGCAAAAACGAGGGCTAGTTAATAAATGTCTTCTCATAAAACGAAGATATCTTCTTTGCTTAGGAATTCTAGTCACTTGTCTCATGCTTTAAACATTCCAAATGACGCCTCCTTAAAATTGGCGTAAAGGAAGATTACCATCACACATTTTCTGAGAAAGAAAAAGGAACGGACTCGATTCATACCAACCTTATCGGGAGGTGACGCCTCAAGGCGCTCCATGTAAGCCTTTCGCGCAGCCTTGGAGGCCGGGGGCAAGGTGGGGACGTTGAGCACGATGTCCACACACAGGTTCCCAAGAGTTGCCAAGTCGACGCTCTTGGCCACGCCGACGCCCCTCTCCCTGACTCCCGCCTCGAGGGACGGGAATCCATCGTTAGCCGCGGAAAGGCGTACCGGCGCAAGCGGATGCCGAGAGGGCAACTGGAGGACGCGTAGGGCGCCGCCGATGACGGGGGAGCAGGAGGAGAGCTTAGGGCTCAAGGGCAGCGGAGGGTTTAGGGTCTTGACAGCCATCCGACAAGAGAAAGATGAGCGAGAGAACATAAGAAAAAGAAGAAACGAATAAATAAAATGGCAGGGAATCTTTACTTCTTTTTTTCTATTTTGGCCTTTTCATGGAACAATTGGCATCTGATAAAGAAAATAGATAGTGATATGATGGACGGATGGGATGGGGTGGGTGGACGGGTTCGATGGGCAACAACTGTATCAGATATGCCCGCGCGCATGCATCATGCTGCAAACTGACAACTCAGACAACCAATGTCCTGTCGATGACATGGCCATAAGGTGAGCAACGAAATTGTGGGGCTTATCAAGAGAAACGTGGGCAAAGAGGGACCCAAATTTATTTTCTTTCCGGTGGAGTTTAGGAAAGGAGGGGAAGGGCCAATATAGTTTATAAAGTTATATAATTATAATTGTAAATTCTCCCAAAATTAAAAGAAATATTTAAGTGTTTAAAACTTTTAAATTTATATTTCGTCATGTGATAAAATAATAAACTTAAAATTATTACGACATTATTTTTTGATTTTATATATAATCAAAAGACTGATCAACATATTAAATATGTAATGCGAAAATAATAACTTTTAAATTTTAATTAAATAATATTGTCGAATAATAATAATCTATTATATTATTCAATAATGAAAAGATATAGTAAGATATGCTAATAAAAGTTCAACAACGGAAAAGAAAAGAAAAAAGACTAATATAACTCATGCTAGACTCCTATCATGTGCAAATCACTAATTTCACGAACATTAGTGAGATCACGAACATCTACATGTGTCATCACCTATCAATTGTGTTCATGCCTGAAAAATCAAAAGCAGTGGAGACAATTCTTTCATAAATAATAAAACTCAATATGTAAAGAAAATATAAATATAAGCATATATAAGAAAAATATAATAAGAAGTTGAGATCAAGATCAATAATTCTCCTTTTCATTCACTTTACCTTTTAGCCTTCTTATTTCTCTTTTTCATCCTTTACAATATTATTTATTATTCAATTTCAACAACTTCAATTGCATTGTTATTATATAATATCCAATTATTTTTTGCTCAATAGGTTCAAGCTCAATTCAATACTTATGACTAATTTACTCTTTTGATTATTCATTGTCCTAAATTGTTCGATTAAAATAATCAATCATTAGTAAATAATTAATAATCATGAAAGGCATTAGCTTTTCTCCGGTGCCATTAAGGCTAGCTAGGCCTGAAGCATCTGTTAAACAATTATTCTCGAAGGAACCCAATTAAACAATTATTCCTTAAGGAACCCAATTGAATCTAAAGAAAATATTTTTCAAGTATCCCTAAAGGAACCCAATTATCCCAGGGTTAGGGTCCAATTTATCGGGAATCAAATCATACACTTCATTAATCAATTAAATCACATGCAATATTTTTGTAAGTCCTTATCATGGAAATATAGGTTATGCATCTCATAGATAAATCATTCAATGAATAAAATAATCATTATATATAGAAAATATAACAGATAATAATTAATAAACTATAAAAAATCTTTCACAGTTAAAGAGACCATTCATGACCCATGAAACATTTCTTTGGAGTTCACGGTCCCTAATAGATTGTTCACAATCGTGATCGAGTGATCTAATTCTTCTCCTCCAAATTGTGGTTCGTGATCGATTAAGTTCACAGCCCATGACCTATGGGTACATGATCGTGACCGAATGTGCTATGTTCTCCCAACTGAATCACGGCCCGTGACATCTCGGTCGTGACCGAAGCCCTCTTTTCATCCATTACTTTCTCACGACCCGTGACAAATTCATTATGACAGTGATCGTAGTAGTAATAGTTAAATGATGCCCTCATGGCCCTTGACAAATTAGTCACGATCGTAACTGTTGTGGTGACTTTCGTTCATTTGACCTAACAACCCATGACACATCCATCACGGTCGTGACAGGGTCCAATTTTTCCTTTTCTTCTCGTTCTTTGTTCGTTCTTTTGATGCATTAAGTTATATAGTCCAAAAATATATTATCATCTAAGTGACTACACGCAAATTGACCGTCGATCATCAATTATTATCCCTGATCTTAGACAAATTAATATAATCATGACATAAGAGTTCTAGCATCAATCAATTCCTGTTTAAAGCAAACCTAGCGTATTGAATTAAAATCATTATAAGTCATACAATTCTTTTATGCAGTCTTATACATATGAGAAATTTAATATTTGATCCTCCTATTTATATACCTATTTGTGTTTGGAATTTTTCCTTGTTCATTCCTTGCATTCTACTTGTCCTTGCTCTCGTTCCCTTGTGATCCGCGCTTGCCGTTCTTCTTCACGTGCTCCTCTGCACCTAGAGAGAGAAGAGAAGAGAGAGGAAGGAGAGGCTCTGCTTGACGGCTAAGGTTTGAGGGAAAAGAATGAAAGAGAATTTCCTCTCTAAAGGCATATTTATAGTGTTTTCTCTAAGTTTAACATAAATAAACTCTATTACTTAATCTAACATAGGGCCCACTAATATAACTATTTTTATTTAATAAATTCTGGTCTAACTTAAAAATCATGGTTGTCACACTAAGTCTATTATAACATTTTAGACCAAAAACTCAATAAAAGGTATTAAGCCCATAATACTTTTTTAAGCTACTTAAACCCTAAACCCTATCTAAGTCTTCCTATAAATGCTTTAAACTCCTAATGTAGCCTCCATTTTCTTTCATCATACTCTCTCTCTCTCTCTCTCTCTCTCTCTCTCTCTCTCTCTCTCTCTCTCTCTCTCTCTCCACCAAGAAAGCCCTCTTTAGTATTAGATTTTATCTCATCCCTTCCCATTGTTAGAGGTTATACAAGGAAGGTTGTGAGGAAGAAAAGAGGAACTAGAGCAAAAAAGGAGATGGAGAAAAGGATCTATAAGGGAATTTGAAGAAGCAAGGAGCAAAAAAAGGGGAAAAGAAAGGTTTAGCTCTAATCCCTAAGGTCTTTAATAGGTGAACTCACCTCGTTCCATTTGATTGAAATTAGGGCTTCATTTCCTTATTTTCTCATGTATATGATTATAGAATTGATGGATTATAATTTATGTGGAAGAAGAGTCTATAGGTTGTGATTCTTATGTCATGATATTGATTAGATTATACTTTTATTGAATGGAATGTTAATATTGTATGATTGAGATTTGAAAATGATTATCTTTCTTATGGTTGAGGTTCCTCCCTAAAATGTATAAGTTATTGAATCCTAATGAACCTTGTATTGAGTTATAGTCACGCTTATGCAAGTTTGAAGCTCCAAATTGATATGCTAATTTCAACCCAAATTTTTTAGTCTATGTTCAAATAAAGTTTCGAACATATTTTATTTTTCCAAAAATTATATATGATATATCAATGGATGATATTGAAGTCTAGTTTATGTGGAATCAAGGCTTAATGAAATCTGACGTATATAGATATGATTGAAATACTAACCTACTGTCAAGTTGTCCCGTGCAACAACGTATCTGACTTGTGAAATTCATCATAAATTACAAAAATCAAATTAAGGAATGAAACTTATGGAATAATTATGTTCCATGTGTGATCCTATATTAGAACTTGGATTGGCTTGAAAAGGATAAGTATAAGAAGAGTTATGAATTTTATATTGATAGTGTGTCAAATTTGTCCAAGATTAACAATGAATGTTTTATATGAAATGGTGAACTTGTCTTGGAATTGATATTATTGTTATTGTTAAGAAGTTAAAGTGGAGTGCAAAAGATGTATTGTAAAAGATTTTGATGAGACCATTAGAATATGAATCAATAACCATGATAGCAAATAATTTTTATAAAGTAAGAAAGATAGTGATGACATGTAGAATTGCATGATATATGAAAGTTCATGTTTATGTTGTGCACTCTAATGAGATCTAACCATGATATGACGCTATGATTAATCAATTGACCACATTAAGATTATGTTATGAAGCATATGATGAATTAATTGATCATAGATATGTTGTGTTACTTGAAAGTATGGTAAGTTAATGTTGCGGTTTATAATGCTATGAACCTTAGAACATGTGACATGAATCCTAGATTCCAAACTAGGTCATTTGTGCCCAAATTCTATGTTCATAAGTTTAATTGAGCATGTTATAAACCCTATCAAGCTGGAATTATATTGTTTATACATGTTTTATTACGAAATTGCTCTATATGTGCGAAAAATGGGATAAATTCAGAATGGAATTGGATAAGAATTTAAAGATTTGGATACTAGGGCATTTCTTACACCCGTGAATTGACCTTCACGGGATGTGAAGTTAAAGGTAGGAATCACTTCCTTTTGTAGCGACCATGAAGAAGACCATCATGCTAGTGAACATTAGGTTCACGCCTGTGAATGTATTTTCACGGGCCCTGAAGTTGAAGAGAGGAGATTGATTCTTCTGTAGCGATCGTGAACCCTCTGTCATGCTCGTGAGTATTGAGTTCATGCCTGTGAAAAGTTGAAATGAAGGAAACAACTCCTTTATAGCGGCCATGAAGGTCCATTCATGCCCGTGAACATCGACGTTCATTGTCATGAAAGAACCTTTCACGAGCCATGGAGGACCTCTTTGTAGGCTCATGTTATTTATTATTATTATAGAAAATATTATTTGATGATTGTTATTCACCTAGATACCAAAATGCATGCAAAGTTGTTTTATGTATTGTAAAGAAGATGAAACATGAAGAATTTAGTCGAGATGCATCAATTATTTGGAAAGTAGCTGAAGGCGCTTCCTTGGAGGTGATGGTCATTTACTAGAAATAGTGGGTATGCTTCCCATATTGACCCTCAAGAAAAGTTGGCCTAGCTAGCCAATGTTATGGGTTGATGTTACCCGCGACTCTTTATGTAAATATAATAATGGGTCATATGATTATGTTAATGATATATATGAGTCAAAGATAACTCAAGACTTACATGACTAAGATGTGAAGATGTAAAGAATGATGAATAATCACTTAAATGTAAAAATGGATCATACGATAAAGATGATGATGAGTTTAAGAGAACTCTAATGTATTATATGATTAAGCTACAAATGATGCTAAGAATGATGGATATTAACACAAATTACTTAGGAACTTATATATTTCATGTATATAATGTTTCATTGTATGAAATATTCCAAACTATGCAAATTCCCTAGGATTATGAAGATGAACTATTGATCATATGATGACCCATGATTTAGCGTGCTAGGATATGATGTTGTATGTTAAGAAAATTATTGAGATATGTTTCTTTTTAATATATGACCTATTTATACATGGAAATACTCATGTTATGTTTATGAGTATTCTTTATGATTATAAGGAAGATCTTTATATACAACTAATGGGAAGTGGGCCTTCCTTGTATCCGAGTTCGTGTAGGTGACACATATTACAAGATGGCTAAAGTGGTAGCGATCATTATGGCTGGTTGCACATAAGAAAATATTAATAGACATTAAGTTGAGTTATTTAGTTTATGCTTTTTAGATCGAGTCATTTGTACTTATGTTATGAAATTATAGTCCAAGTTCATATATGGTCTATGGGCTTTCTAAGGTTGTAAAGTAGAATGCACAACTTTTATGATGATGTCGTATATAAACACTATAATGGATTTATGTTAGAGCCTAATATGTATTTGGACTGGATCCGAATGTTTATGTTTTCGCTCCAATGTTATATTTAAAGGTTTTTAATTTAGTGTATCTTAGTCCGCTGCATTTAAATCATGATGTCATAGGTAAAGTCCATGTAACGGTCCGAAATTTCATTCAAGACGCATATGTCCTCACTCGAATTTTCTAGGCGTTACAATAATATTATTTTTTATTGAAAAGTAATAGAACACTAAAATTAATTAATTAATTAATTATGTTATGTATGACTTAACTTACTTAATGAGGAGTTAAGATTTTATCTAATAAAAACTATGTAACATAATGTCTAATATTAAATCATGTGTGGCAAATTATTTTAGGGGGCATGATCTTTTATTTAATCTACAAATGTGAAGTCTTACATCTCGGCACATGACAAAATATTCTCATGGAGCCTACGACATTTACTCCAACTACTTGACTATGAGGAAGAAATTATAAAGCTTTAAAATATAAAAAAATGATAAATGCGAAAAACTTAAATCAGGTTCACCAATAAGTCAATTAAATCTAAAACAAAAGGAAACACCTAATATGACCCAAGATTATAATTGTGTGCAAGCTTCATTCATCGTGAGCATCCATCGCCGCTCACGTCATTATCCATCATACCTCTGTAGATCAATTACTTATAGGACCAAGTAGAAGGGAAACAATTCTCCCATGAGTTTTAAAGCTTAATATGTAAGACAACAAATATATATGAAAGCAGTGGTAGCATAAAGAAGGAAATATAATAATGAATTCTAGTATAACTCATATCCAATAAAAAACATACTCAATTATCATTATTTTTTTTATACAATACGTTACTCTAGAATCTCCACCATATACTCTTCATAAGTCAGGTCCTCCTTAAGGTTTGGCTCTTTGAACCTATCATATTAGCATAATCGTGCAGGTACTTCTTGAGCACAACACATGGAAAGGCATTGTGCACACCCGTAGGAGAGGGCAATGATAGTCTATATACTCCTTCACTAGCCAATTTTAGCGAGGGCATGCTGATGTTGAAGTGGTAGCTACTATTATAAGTGAAACCAAATCATCCTAACTGCCATGCCGATCGAACACACAAGCTCTAAGTATGTTCTCTAGTGTATGAATGGTCTTCTTTAATTGTTCATCTCTATGGATGGAATGTTATACTATAACTCAACCTCATCCTAAGAGCCTTGTAAATTCTTTCATACATAGCCATAACCATGTGTCTCTATCGACACAACATAGAGATTCTATATAGCTTGATGATCTCTCTAACATACAGATCCATCGAGCTCTCAACTGATTGCTTCCTATGTTGATTTTGCAAAGTCTGTTGCACTAGATCCTTCCCTTTCAATTCCTTCCGGCATTCAGCATCATCCTTTTCCAAGCATTTAGCAAACTTAGATACATCGTCAAGGTCTTGTAGTTGCACTGGTGGTCTTAATCTTCAACTATATGTTCAAGCCTTAGACAAAAGAGCATCCTCTCCCTTTCATCTTGCTTTAGTATGTTGTACTTCTCCAATCAAATGAGATTAGTCAGGTATATGCTACAATCATGTTGTCATATTAAAGTTGTAGGAATTCACATTGCTTTAGGTTGTGCTGGTAGGCTGAGAAGTAACGAGTTTGAAAGATCTTTTTCAAAAACTTTCCCAAGCAAACACGTTTTGATTTGAGAACTTAGCAATTTTGGTGGTCTTCCATAGCCCTTTGCATCCTTAATGAGACAATGGACGACATATAGAACTTTTTGGTTTTCAGCACATTGCATCAGTGCAAAAGTCTCCTCCATGGTGTCCACCCATCGCTTCACCTAATCGAAATCATCAGTGCCATCAAATTAAGGAGGTTGGAGCTTCAAGAAGTTTTGAATAGAGAAGCATTAACTTGCTGATCTTGCTACTTTCCCATAGTCTAGTTGCTCTGAGCCTCATTCTACACCACTTCTTGCTCTTACAAAGCATGATCCTATCAATTAGCTACACGTCTTGGAGTTATATACATTTTTTTATATATCATAAAATAATTCATGATTACTGTCACATAAGAAGCCGTACATTAACTTTTTGCGATGTGTGATTGCTGGTGATGCTTTGCATTTGAAACTCTAGATACAATAAGACGTCAAGAGAATCTCAAAAGTACACCTCACTAAATGGCAGAATGTCGACTACGAGGTTTACAGCTTGACTAGTCAAAGTAAATGTGAAAAGTAATGATAAAAGCTTTAAAATATAAAAACTTTTTCATAAATGCGGAAGACTTAAATCATAATGTTTCAATAACTAGCCAATAACTTGACATAAATCTAATAGACCGGTAACTCAATCAAATTTAAAACAAATAAGACACCTAATATGACTCAAGATCATAATTATATGCAAGCTTCATTCATCATGGATCAGTTATCTCATGTGCTACCATCTATCATACCTATGCAGATCAATTATCTATAGGATCAAATATCAAGGAGGCGATTCTCTTATGAGCTATAAGTCCTAATATATAAGCTAATAGATAGATATGAAAATCATGATACCATAAAATATAAAATTATAATTCTTATTCAATATAAACATTTTAAAAAATCATCAAACTTTTATACAATGCAATGGGCCACTTTCATTCCCTTTCTATGTTCTAATTTTAATACTTTATATTCAATGTTCTCCTTCCAATATAGTGATTAATGCGTTGGTTTCAATGCTTTATTTAATACTATTCTAATACCCATGACTTAGGCTCTGTTTGGCATATACTAGCGGCTAATAGTGAATAGCGATTAATGACTGAAGAATAACGATTAGCGGTAGCGAGTTAATTATTAAATTTAATAAAAGTGTTTGGCAAATGCAGCGTTTGAACCAATCAATAAATGTAAAATGACTAAAAAGGGTACAAATAATTATTAAATAATTTTCATTTATATATGTATGATAAATTTAATAGCACATTTATTTTAACTATTTAATATTAATAAATAATAATAAAATAAATAGCTGACCAAATGATTTATAAATTAATAAAATAATAATAAATAATAAAGTGATCATGTAATATAAATAATAAGTGTATCATACAAATAATTATTAATATTGAAAATATTTTGAGGGTATATATGAAAATAAATTTTAATACGCTCGTCGCTACTCTAGATGTTGGTCTTTCAAGCGTCTCAAAGCGCTAAGTTCCATTCGTTTGTCGCTATTATTAATTATGCTTGTTAAACACCTTAAATAGCGTTATTGACTTGGTCAACACACTACACGTTATTGTAGACGCTATTTTAAAAGTGTGCCAAACAATGCCTTAATACATATAAGATTATATGTGTTTGTGTCATATTATATGATTAATATGTATTATGATAATTGTATTTAGGTAAAAGCTTCAATCTTAATAATTTGAGCACTGAATGTGACACAATTTCGTCTAAGGCATAAAAATATGATTTTAAAAAATATTAAAATTGAGAAAACAAAGTCCCGATAATTGTTTTTATATGTTAAAATATACTAAATGTGATTTTTAATCACTTTTAGGAGAAGCTTTAGTTAGGTTAAATGAAGGTGCAAAAATAAAAAAATATGAAAATCTATCGATTTTATTCTTTGGTTCAAAATTTAGATTTTGATTTCTTTGGATTTTATTTTAAAACAAATTTTTGAATTCAAATAGGGCGTAATTTCTTATTTACATGTAATGTCTTAAATAAATGGTTTACTTAAATGACATCACATGTAAACCAACTTTCAAGGTCAATTATGGAGGTCATTTACCAATCGACCTTAGGTCACTAAGTATAACTAGATAACGATCATATTTATTAGGGTTAGAATTGGTCCTTATCCTTCTCTTTACTAGGCCAAGATCAATAGGAAGAAGGTAGCAAGTGTAAGAGGGAAAATACCTTGGAGAATGAGGAGAAAGTTTTTGACTTGTCATCTACGTAAGTAGTTAATTCATCTTCTATGAATTGTCCTTATGATTTTTGGTTAAATCAGGGTTTTTCTATCCATAATTTATTCTAATGTGACTGATGCATGCATTTTATAACCTATTTTAAGGTCTGCATTAGGCATAATTTTGAGTCATTTTGGCATCGCATGCATCTATTTTATTCTTTATTTGTTCATATTGTTTCGAGTCATGATTCTACTTTTGTTGGTCACTATTTTGTAGGAAATCAACTGAAGAGGCTAAGGGCTAGAATCAACTCACAAAAGTGTACATTTACGGGGATGAAATTCAACATTCAGTATTCATCACGGGCCGTGATAAGTCATTACGGGCTATGATGAAGGTATAAAAGGAGCAGTTCAGCCGTCACGAAGCGTTATGCAGCATCACGACCTATATCGCATGCATCTATTTTATTCTTTATTTGTTCATATTGTTTCGAGTCATGATTCTACTTTTGTTGGTCACTATTTTGTAGGAAATCAACTGAAGAGGCTAAGGGCTAGAATCAACTCACAAAAGTGTACATTTACGGGGATGAAATTCAACATTCAGTATTCATCACGGGCCGTGATAAGTCATTACGGGCTATGATGAAGGTATAAAAGGAGCAGTTCAGCCGTCACGAAGCGTTATGCAGCATCACGACCTATCCAAAGGCTAATGCAACTTCGACACAATCCGTTACGGGCCATTATGAAGGATCACGAGCCGGGACGAAAGATGTTACGACCGCAATGAAGATGTTACGACCTTCGTCGAAGCTCCCATCTCAGAAATCTAATCCGTTATGGTCCGTTACAAAGTATTACGGGTCGTTACCATGTAAATCACGAGGCGTAAGAGCGTACCACGATGTTTGCCGAAGTGATGCCGAGGTACAGCGGAAGTGTTATGGGCTGTGATCATCCATCACGGGCTGTAAGTTTGAGAAATTGCCTCCGGATATCAGGTCTGAACACGAGTTACGGGCCGTGATGTTTTATCACAGGTCATGAAGATCGAAGACCAGATGAAGAATCACGCCATTACGAGTCGTTACATTGATAAACATCATTTGTTTTAGGATGTTTACTCTCAGAATTTCTTCAAGCTTTATTGTGACCAGGTCCTAGGTGAAGAAAGGAGTCATACACAATTCTGACATAAATGAGAGCTATCAACTTCATCGGCAAGAGAACATTGAAAGAATCAGTCAACGCAAGCAAGCATCTCCAACAACAAGTGGCATTCCTCATCCTAGTCCTGGTCAAGTCAATTAGGCATCTGGTTGCCTTAGTCACAAATTTTGAACATCAAACTTGCCTTCTTCTGTCACAGGTCGTGACACTCTGTCACGGGCCGTGATACCCAAAATTACACCTGGCAAGAAGCTCACGGCCGCAAACCCAACTTTTGAAAACTCCATTACGGGCCGTAACATCCTTTCACGACCCATAAACCAATTCCTGGAGCAACACTTGATGCATAACGAGGCGTGATATTCCATCATGGACCTTGCCGTAGGACAAGTTGAGCCTCAACAATTCATCATGGGCCGTGACCTTCTGTCACGGGCCATAAGTCACCTATGGCACTCAATCACCAATTGAAAAACCCGACCCATGACCCGTGAGAATTCATTACGACCATCTTATAACACCGTAACATCCGTCACGGTTCGTAATATTATATCACGTCCCGTAAGTCACCATGTTTAGATCGGCATGTTCAGATCAACTACCATGCTTTTATCCGACTTACGGGCTGTTACAATATGTAACAACCGTGATGAAGAATCATCTCGCTGTTCCACCATGCATCCACTGTTTCATGCCCCGCAGCAGCCTTCATGCGCCGCAAAGAATCATATCATGGGTCGTAACTCTTTCTCACGACGCGTGATATTCTGCTATTTCAGATACTGATGCTCCTGCCATAGGGGTTACAACTCGTCACGCCTCAGGATCCATTCTCTCACGACCCGTAACTACCTGTCACGGGTCGTGACCAACATGGAAGGCTTCAAAACCCTCAAAAAATTCAACCATCCTATATGGATGACTCGTCACTATTCCGGTGACTTATTTCTCTTGTATGTTTTATATTCTAACTTCTATGCAGGGAGACATCTGCAATCATTTGGAGAGGATGGAGAACATGGTCTAACACATACAAGTTTATCATATGGACCAGTCATTACGAAGCGCAACTAGTCTACCAGCACCCTCAGCCACCACTGCCACTATAGGAGTAGATCAGGTCGTGTATGTTCTTTTCTTATTTCTTGAGTCATTTTCTACTTTCTTTTCATGCATTGTTACCTCCCTTCGGTTGAGCCTAAACATTAAGGACAATGTTTGGTTTAAGCTTGGGGGTAGTTGCATTCTCATGCATCATATTTGCTTAGGTTTTGCATTTTTTTCTTTTATTGCGTTCATATTATCGAAAATCCCAAAAAAAAATTGAAAAATTTTGAAAAAAATCCAAAATATCATTTACATCTTACTACCTTTTGCTAACATTTTATTGTCTCTCTTGTCAAACTCAAGGACATCTTTTAGATTTATGAAATTCAATTGTTACTCTGTTTAATGTCTATCATTTGAGACTTGAATTCTAAAACTTGAGTCTTGTCACTTAGAACTATGAATTCTTATACGATAGTTTTGCTTAGCATTTTATATTCTTAATTCTTTAGCCTTGAAAGTAATAACATTTTTATTGAACATATAAGTATCTTGTAGGTTATCATGAAAAAAAAAGCTTATCATAAAAAAAAATAGTTGAAAAAAAATATTTGAAAAAGTGTGCATTATGTGAAAATTGAATATCTGAAAAAAATTAAGAGGAGCAATTTGATGCTCTAGGTATTCTTTGGAACCTTGGTGAATCCGGGTAAGTAAGCTCGAGGAGTTCCTTAACACCTGTTGCCCTAAGGTCATATGGCATGGGAATCATCAGTTGAAAGCCTACTAGACAGACCATCATGTGCAATATCAAGAATTACTTAAGTATCAAATTGATTTCTCTAGTTCAACTCTTTACACAGAACCTAGGAATGTTCGAGTGAGTACACCCGTAGGGGACTCTAAAATCCTGGTGACCTAAGGCCAACTGGTCTGGGAACCCTATCTGAAAGCTCGTTACATGGACTTCCCTGTGAACCCTGTTTGAGGATGAGAACTTGCAAACAATTGATTACTAAGAAAAAATATAAGCCTAATTGATACTTGCATATTCAATACTAATGCTCTTACTTGATAGACTATATTTTCTTTTGCATAAGGTTGGGATTAAGACTATTTAAATATGTTTAAGATTCAGAAATTCTATGTAGCCTGACTCGGGTAAAGGTGAGAGGCTCTTGTGATGTACATGTAAGAGGGTGGTAGGAGAAAGGTATTGGTCTTGACGATGTAGATTATAATGGAAATTTCTTAAGTCTTCCTTTGTGCTTGCTTGAGGACAAGCAAGATCTTAAGCTTGGGTATTTGATGCATGCATTTTATAACATATTTTAGGATCTGCATTAGGCATAATTTTTAGACATTTTGGCATCACATGCATCTATTTTATTCTTTATTTGTTCATATTGTTTCGAGTCATGATTCTACTCTTGCTGGTGACTATTTTGTAGGTTGCTCAACTTAGTACATTTGCTCAACTATTAGGTTGCTCTATTAACCTGCATTCTTATTATGTTACTCATTTTGTCTTAGGATTTCAAGATCCCCTCAAGTTGGGGATCTTGACCCCAGCCTTGATATGAAAAATAAAGAAAACAATAATACGAGACAACCAAGTGGTGACTCACATTGAGTTTTATAATTTATCACTTTGGTTTGTATAGCACATTGAGTTCAATGCCAATGTCAATTTTTGGATGAGGGTCTTATGTGCATTCTGAAGGAGTTCGTCGTTGTTGATTTTTAGAGACATGTGATGCATGCATTTCACAACACATTTTAGGGCCTGCATTAGGCATGATTTTCAGTCACTTTCGTATAGCATGCATCTAATTTGATATTTATTTGTTCATATTGTTTCAAGTCCGAAATCTACTCCTATTTGGTGTTATTTTGTAGGAAATCAGCTGAAGAGGCTAGGGAGAGGCCAAAATGGACTCGGCATCTTAAAAGAACTTGCTCTCCAGGGAAGATCAAAGTGTCATGAGTCATCACGGTCTGTGACAGCCCATTACGGGCTATGATGAACTGAAATCTGCTGCTTTGAAGTCCATAACATACCGTTATGTGAAGTCACGACCACTACATCGAGCCACAACATTGCACATCAAGACATTACGGGCCGTGATGAACTAACACGGGCTATAAGGCAAGAGATCACGATCACAATAGCGAGATAATGGCCTTTACACTGGCATCAACTTAGACCATCAGATCATCACGTGCGGTAACACCATATTACGGGTCATGAAGTCACATGTTATGGAGCGTCACCATTAATCACAGCCTCGACAACGCTAGTTGATTATGCCAAAGTTTATTATCACGGGCCGTAAAGGGGATGACAGGCCGTGAGAAGAAGAGATCGAGATTTGCAACTCTGTTCAACGCCCGAGTTATAGGTCGTGATATCTCATTACGGGTCGTGACGACTCGAGATACATGTCGTGATATCTCATTACGGGCCATGGCGGCTCGAGATATCCTACAGAATGGGCCGTGAAATCCTGACATGGGCAGTGAGATGTTGATGAAATTATATGTTTGAGATTTTGATATGATTTGACGGCTAGAAAAATTTATATTTGATCTAAGACTCTAAGATTAGATTTTATCACACTTTTGAGGATTCGAATGAGTTTTTATAGGATTTCCATCGCAACCATTGATTGGGTAGCAGAGTTGATCGAAGGGTTCACATGCAATTATCATTCAACCTTAGGAAACCCTAATTTGGAGAAGGTATAGAAAGATTCTGTCTGCAACTGAAGAAGGGATGCTAGGAACCGTCAACCAGAGCTAGAATGCCAAAGAACAGAGAATTATTCCGAAGGATTGCTGAGGAGGAGTCGAGACCAATACGTCTGTTAAGGAGATTGTTCAACACCTGTTCAATGTCTAGAAGAGTATTCTCTTGTTCCATATTTTGTTGGGATGAACTTGTATCTGGTGACAAATTTTATTTGTAAAAGAATGATTTATTTGATTTAGAACTTGTATGATTTCACATATTTCAATTATAAAGTTTAGTTGTCGCTTTTCCTGAACATGATTGCCTGAGTTGTATGATTCTATTTGTTTGTCATTAACCTTGTAGTGTGGTCAATCTTTTATGCAATTCATGTCATGTTATTGTGATCCGTTAAGGACTCGATAGTGTGTGGTCTATTAGGTTAACCCGTTAAGGGTAATTTAATAGCTTAGGAAGACATTTGCATGCATCTAGTGATTATAATCTGAAAGGTAGAGCCGTTAAGGAATACTTGATAGATTGCTGCCATTTGGGTAGTTGATTTTTCAGTTAAGGAAGGTCATATTAATAGGTGTCCTAATCCATCCGGAGAGTCAACCCTTGAGCAGAACTTGTGAATAATTATTTCTGTGAGTAAGTGTCAGTTTTATTCTTCATCTTTATGCTCATTCAGGCCCTTGTCATCATCACTTATCGTTGTAATTAATCATTTTAATACATCTTGTTTACGAAGAATCACCAATCTATACCTCTATGTTTGTCTCCTATTAACCTCTGAGATTAGATAATTACATTAGTTCCTCGTGGGATCGACAACCCTTACTCTTAACACTTAATTACATGAACGATTAGTACACTTGCTAGCATATATTTGATTTAGTTCATATTTTTTGCATCAAGTTTTGGGCACCATTGCCGCGGAACTTAATTATTAACTATTCTAATCTTATGTTACTTTGAGACTTTTTATTTTTCTGTTTTACTTGTGGCTGTGCACTTTTCAAAAACAAGTCACAAGCCATCAATTATGGAGGAATCAAGTCGGAGCAATCGGTGATTAACTAGAAGCTCAAGTCAACCACTGCACTTTCAACCAGAAATTGAAAGATTCATCCGTGAGTTAAGAAAAGAAGTAGCAATGGTAGACAATCGAAACGCTGAACATATAGCTGACAATGAAGAAGAAGTTGAGATGACGATGAGGGATCATGTAGCGTCAAAGTACACAGATACTGAATATGGAATCACGCTACCTGCCATTAATGCCAACAACTTTGAGAGCAACCCTGTCATAGTAAGAATGATCCAATCATCACAATTCGGCGGTGGATTCAATGAAAGCCCTCACAATCATCTGGATCATTTTCTGAACATATGCAACAATTTCTCAATGGATGCAGCTCGCCTACGGTTATTTCCCTTTTCTTTACGCGATAATACTTTCACTTGGCTAAAAACTCTACCTACAAAATCAATAACTACTTGGGTGCAACTTGTGGAGAAATTTATCAACAAATACTGCCTAACTCAGAAAGCTGCAAAGCTAAGGAATGCATTGAGATCCTTTAGATAGGATGATGATGAGACATTGTTCGAGGCTTGGGATCGGTTTAAGGTGGGGTGCTTGACAATTGGATTCTTCTGCGGGAGCTTATGGAAAGCTTCTACAATGGATTGTGCTAGAGTGACAAGTACAAGTTGGATGCCTAAGTTGGAGGCGCAGTTATGGGCAAGAAGTGTCTTGATGAAATATATGAACTTATCGAAGTTGTAGCACTCAATTCCTGGAGGACCAAGAGATCAATTCAGAAAAGAGCAGTCCACAATGTGGCGAATGATGGAGTAGTGGCTCAGCTGGAGTCACTAAACAAGAAGTTCAATATTTTCATAATTCTGGCAAATCAAAGTGATACAAGTGGAGGACCAAGTGTAGAACTACCCGTCGATAGTAATCATTCCAATGAAAATATGTTTGAAAATGAAAATTTTGTTTCCAACTCTTTTTCCAGTAATCAACCATTAGGAAACAACTACCATCCAAGTTGGAGGAACCACCCAAATTTCTTATGGCGACAAAACCTGGGGGCAGCAACCTCCACAACAACCTGGCTAATAGAAGCAACAATACCAACCTCTGTAGAAGCCACCACCTATTGAAAATAGAAGCAACATGGAGGAGTTATTGAAAAGGTTCATGACAACAATGGAGACTAAGGTAAACAACAATGATGCAACCATAAGAAACTTGGAAATGTAGATAAGACAAATAGCAAAATCCTTGGCTGAGCGCGCACCAGGATCTCTTCCGAGCAACACCGAGAAGAATCTTGTGATTCTCTAGAAACCTTAATCTACATGGAGGTAAAAGTCAAGTTAAAGACTATAAATTCAAACTATTGTGCATGAACCCTATATCCTTAGTTAGAATTTTCTTTTTCGTGAGTCATCTTAGAGTCCTAGTCAAGTGATCAAGACATTTGGTTGCCTTAGTCACCTGTTTTTAGCCCTAGCAATTATATCCTCCTACATCATGGGCCATTATACAACATCACAGGTTGTGAGACCCTATGTTATGCCCCGTAATACATTATCACAGCCAACAACAAGTCTATTACTTTAGCACCCAAAGCCATCACGGGGCATGATACCTTAACACAACCCATAACGCCTAAAGGTTGATATTTCCATTTGATCTAATGAGCCATGACATCTAGTTACGGGCTTGGGAGCGAGACCCTTTCCTGACCCAACTTCCATCACGGGCCGTGACCATACTTAACGGTCCGTAAATTGAATTCCTAACAATATATTGGGCACATAACGAGCCGTGACACATCGACACAGACTCGATAGTGGGACCTTTTGTAAGCCATCAATTTGTTACATGCCGTGATGAACCATTACGGGCCTAAGTTAGAATCTTCACATGAATAACCTGCAAGACACCCAACTCATGAACCGTCACCGTCCTTCAAGACCTCGCCATCAACGACAACTCAGGTGAAACGACCCATCCAGATGGGCACAAAAAAAACCTTTCTATTCTTTTCCTCTCTCCCTCCTTTCTCTTTTCCCCCTCCGTAACTTTCTTCCCCTTCTTGTTCTTTTCTCTCCTTCGCGCAGGGTACCGCCGCCGACCAAAGAAGCGCCAGCCGAGCAGGGCTCCGTCGACGGAGCGGCCATCGGACGATACGACGACAAGTCATCATTTTCTTTTCGCTACACATCGCGGACTCATCTCATCATCTTTCCCGGTGAGTATGATTCCTATTAGAGACAGGTTTTGGAAACTGATTATATGGGTTTTACTTCTGGTTTATTAGAGCATTAACCATTTTGTTGAGTAGGAGACTGAGTTTTCTGGCAATGGCGGGGAGGTCGAATCTGTGCCATCTGCGCACAATTTCTGTTTGGTGAGTACATTAAACTCTAAACTAAATTTTGAAGAGGTGAGAGCAGCTTTGGTCATTAGTTTTGTCTCCTTCGGGTACGAGTTATTCCGTCATTACCTGAAGTATATCTGCTTGAATGGAGAAGGTTGATGCTGTCCTGTAAACTGGTACAAGTTAATCACCATATAGATTTTAAGTATATAACACATTATAGATCTGAACACTGAGTTAAAACATAATGTGTTGCTAGTAAAGAATATATATTAAAAGGAGAAGATGGGTGGCTGACACTTGTAGGATAGGGTCATATGATGTGTTAATCCATGTTGATAATGGAGAGTTCCAAAGTGACTGATCATACTGAGAGTAAATTATTTTCATATAAACATACGTGTATATCAGCAAGCCATAAATTATTGTAAAAACATATTTACCTGCATGTTCAAGAGGGTGGTGATGAATCTATGAAGGTTGTGTTATATATTAACAAGTGTCTTAAAATTAATTAAATCTATAAATGTTATATTACTATTAAATACAGATCAATTATCAATTAGAGATGCATTTAGTTACTACTGATAATTAGTCAAGTAAGTGCTGCAGTCATCTAGTAATGGAATTTATACTAATCTAACAACTAGAACAAACAAAGAAAGAGGTTACCTGCATGGACTAGTGAGCTGCCATGTGTCTTGGATTCATCATATTGTTTAAATTAAGTAGTATAAAGATAATGCTCATAAAAGTGGATATTTAAAATGATTAGCTGATAAGAGATAAGGAACCTGTTTCTATATATAAATTAATACAATGTAATGATTTTATTGATTTGATCTAAAAATATATGATACCTAATAATTAATTAATTATAGAAGACAAATATTTACTTAAATTAGCTAAATTTGGAATATTAAATGAGTGTCATTAATTTATCCGAAAATTATACTTTTGTCATATATAATGATAATTAATA
>LTAE01004000.1:18225-34451 GCA_001647135.1 Pontederia paniculata | reverse complement strand
GCCCCACTTTCTTTCTTTTCCATTTTTTTTTCTATTTTTTGTTTTTCTTTTCAATAGGGCAGGTATTACATTATTTACCTGAAATGTGATTCAACCTTCTATGTGTGTGTAAAAAAAGAAAGAAAAGAAAAGTTCACAAGATGTGTATGTCAAAAATAGAGAAAAAAAAGAGGAGAAAATAATTGCACAAGCTATGAGTAGACTTTTTAAAATAAGATGATTTAAAATCAGAAGCAAAAAATAAAGGAAAACATTGGAGGCCAAAATAGGAAGAAAAAAAAATCCAACAACACCAAAATCACAAAAAAATAAAGGAAAAAAATGGCCCATGCAGGTCTCGAACCTACGACCTTCGCGTTATTAGCACGACGCTCTAACCAACTGAGCTAATAGGCCACTATGTATTATTCTGGCATCTTATATTTAACATTTATTTTTTCGAAGAAATGGGTTCTATCTTAATTGCAAGGATCATGTTCCCAATTGTTTCAATTTCAAGCAAGATGTATATATACATGCCAAATATATAGGCCACGTATATATAGTTGATTTTATCCATGGATAAAGCTTGAGCAACTCAAAGAGGCCCACGAGACTTACAAATCCACACCTCTCTCTCACAAAAATATATTTGAAAAAAATTAAAAATGTGTTAACATAGCATCTTTTTTGTTTTGTCCATATCAAATTTATTTAAATGTCATAATTATACTTCTGATCATTGAAATCTGGTGCATGTAATGTCATCGTTACTTTAAAATACGTTTCAAGAAATTAAAGATATGTTAATATATAAATTTAGTATTCTTGTAGGATTTGCCAACATTGGAGACTTCACATTGTGAAGGTCGGCTTATGTATAATTTAGGCTTTATGGCCCAAATACTTTACTTGAACGGCCTTCTTTCTTAATAATTTTTCCTTTTTTATTTTAGTTTTTCTTTTATTTTAAGAATTTATAAGCCCATGTAAGCGCCTAGAATTATTAGTAATTTTTGTTTAAGTATAAAAAATATTAATCTGCTATTGATGGCAAACACTATCTCACACACCTATACTTCTTTTATTTTTGCTTTATTTCAATGTAAATCAGCTAAAATGTATCTAGAGATGTAAATCCTGCATAACTTGAGTGCACGCACATATTTTCCTTGTAAATACAATGCTAGTTTTAGAATTCATATTAAAATTCAGTATTATGAACTACATACATGTATGATATATCCAATTAATTTTCTTATTCTTTGAAAAAAAAAAGCGAGTTTGAATGGTTGGAAATCTCCATTCTTATCAACTGTTTCAGGTAATTAGCACTTCATGTTTAAGAGCACCATCAGTAATGCAGCAGGCTTGCAGTGAAAACATAACTAAAATATATTTTTATTGTCATAATCAAAAGTATGGAATAGATTACAATCACCAACTGCAAAAATACCCCTACAGTTTCATTAGGGAAGCCCAGAATGCAATGAAGGAATAGAATCATGCTGACAGTACTTTTTAATAGCTATGAACTGTAATTCTGAAACACTAGTGATAAATTAATTAAAATGTTCGCAATGTTTAAACTTGGCTGCTACTTCTCTTCTTTTCATGCCTTGGCCTTGCCATTAGCCGCTGCTCCGGGAGGGTTGAGCTCATCCCAGGCCTCAATCCATGTGACCATGGCATCAGCAAGCTTGGTGAAGTATGGGTCGACATCCGAAAGCTTTTCCTTCACCTGCTTGGACAGCTCGATGTAGCATTGTTGAACGGTGGTGGCCTCCTTCGAGAGGACGGCATCTTGGAAGAATGGGATGATCTTTTCTTGCCAGAAGATGCCATTGTACTCCTTTTTCAAGTTCACGAAGGGGTTGCTAGCCTTGCTGTGCCAGATGTAGGGCAAGCCAGTCTTGATTCCAAGTCCCAAGTGATCACAAATAACCTAAAAGGATAACCACAGCAATTAGATTCTCCTAAAGAACATAAACCTGAAACATAGACTTAAGTTTGCACAAAGAGAGACAAGAAAAAACTTATGATGCAACAAATTTAAACACTGACCTTAGTGCACCATCCAGCCCACATATCGTCGTAGCGCCCAATAGGTTGGCCATCACCCATAAGTCCAAAGTACATTGCAGGGCCGATGAGCTCACGGTCGAAAGCCAGGTTCATTCCGCACATAGGGAAGAGGGTTCCCTTGGGAATTGTCAGTACAGCATCAACATACCTGAGGAATAAAAGGAATAGCAATTACAGACATGTCACATAGAGGAAAAGTTCCAGGTGTTTCTCAAAGTCACCGGAAACATTCTATACCTGCTGTTCCTCTCACGAGGCTTGACGAGCTGGGTTGGAGCATCATAGTCCGGAATGTTGAGCCACAGGCCATGAGAAACAGCTGTAGGAGCACCTTCTCTGAGGCTGAAGGGATATCCACGGACAAAGTCTGCACCTTCCCTGTAGGGGTCATACAAGGTGTTGAAGAAGTGGGGAGTAGATGGGCAGAGGAGGTTCTTAATGTGCTGTTCTAGTGCATTGATCTCTTTGCCAGAGGGATCTTTAGCAACCTGTCCAAAAAGGTCCAAATTTAGACCCACATGCGCTTAAATAAAGAGCTGCAATCATGCAAAGATAATGCTTCCTAACCACAACCACATGCTTTACATGCAACAGTTAATTCTCCAAAGATAATCCACATCATGGTGGTACGTAGAGCTTATCATTTGTATCACAGGCCCACAAGTCAATATTTGGCACTAAATTTCATTTATCAAACTTGGCCCACAAATTATATATATATGCTAACCAGGTCTAATGATCAATTATCAAGGTTTGATCATCCCTGCCATCTAATCCAGTCAGAATGGTCAAATGAGAGAAGTCAACCACTAGAAGGACTGATTTGCTCATCATAACTAAGATGCAAGTCATATTGATGGTGTCATGAGATATACATTGGAATTAGCCATAGGGACTAAGGTTCGAATAGGAAGACACTATGTTGAACTGTCCTCCAAATCAAACTAAAATTAACCACGAGAAGGAAAAAAAACGCCAATAACAAGATCTGATCTTGAATGAAAAGGTGTTAAGACCACTTCATGTAATTCTATATATAGATCTTAGCACGCAGTATAAAATGTTGAACCCCAGTCTGATGAAGAAAAAGAGATCTAACAAGATTGTGCTATTACTAAGAAGCACTAAATCACATTGCCTAATTACCTTTGTGGTTTATAAAGGTTCAGCAGCTCGATATTAGCTACATTCTACAGAAGGCCAGACTCTAGCAAAATGAAAGCTAGATTATACAGATCTACTCAAAAGTATGTCCATATCTATGATTATGGAATAAGTAAAATCAGGTTCAAATCATCATATTCATTCTGCAATCTGTTTTATGACAAAAGGTAAAATTAAACCAGGATTAATTTTACTATTATCTTTATCTTACACAATATCAAGATGATGCATCTTTATGATAATTTTACTATTATCTTTATCTTACACTTAATAACATCATAAGTAAAAGCAAAATTAGACCAAAACAAAAAAAAAAAAAAACAAATCAAACCGAAATATAACACAACTAGAATACGGATCATTAATTCTTACACTGTGCTTTGCTAATTATATCATATACAAGTAAACCAAAGAATTGATCCAAAAAGAATTATAAGAAAGAACAAGATAAAAGAAGGACCATTTTTTATCTAGTAGATTGCTACGAAAAATTTGGGCAGAAATTTCAAATCGATCTCTCCAATTAAAGAAATCCAGATCTGTGGAACTAAACCCTCATTTCCAACGAGTGAAAAAAAAAAATCGGACCTTTTTTCCTCCATTCAAGATCCCACCTTTATTCCCGGAGATCAACAAACCCAGATCTAAAACGGACATGAATCAACAAGAAAAAGAGGGGAAGCGACTTACGAAGCAGTCGTCGTCGATGGTGTAGATGTACTTCTTCTTGGAGACCATGTAGCCGAAGCAGCGGCAGGCGGAGTCCTTGAAGGAGATGCAGGAGGCCTTGGGTCCGAGGATCCTGTTGATGTCATTGCGGTTGTAGAGCTCGTAGTCGAAGCCCTCCGGCACCTTGATGGTCTTGGTCGGATCGCCGTCCTGGACGATGATGAGGTGGTAGGGCTGGAAGAAGGGCCTCCACATCTCCAGGAAGTCGAGGTTCCGGATCGTAGGGATGACGATGTCGAGCTCATCCTTCAGCAGCGGAGTGCTCGGGACCGACGAATCCTTCGTCGCCATTGTTGGATCTCAACGAGAGAGAGAGAGAGAAGACCAAAAACAGAGCAAAAGAAAAAAAAGGAGCGTTTTTTATTTCCCTTTCTTTTTGGGCTCTGTGATCACTGCGGAGGTGGCTTTGGGTTTTTATAGCGCTCTCGGGCACGTGTCGGTGCTCGCGGAAGCGTAGTGGACGGATGGATGCGAATGCGCCAACGGTGGATGCGGCGCCCGCGTCGTCTGCGCGTGCTGTCGTGACTCGGACCGAGTCACAAGTCCGAGTTCGGGTCGGCCTTTTTTTACTTTTATTAACTTTAATATAAAAAAATTGGATAAGAGAACGTTTAAAAATAGTATGCTCGTTAGACCTTTTCATACTTAAATGCCAGAATTATCATTACACAATGAAAAAGTAAAACTAAATTATCAACAACTTCGTGTTCTTTTTTTTTCAATCATACTTTTTTTATAAATTTCAATGGCATCTAGAGCTATCAGCATTCGACTAATCCGATATTCCAATAAAAAAAATTTTGTTCAAAATAACCTCTTTGAGATTCAAGCTCAGAACTATTAATTTCGCTAATTAATTATTTCAATTAAATTATAAATTATTTTTAAATGCTCTAATTAAGAGTTAAAATCTAGTATGATAGAAAACATAAAATCAAAAATAAATTTCTAATAGTTGTCTCCATATTTGTTCTAATGTAAAAAAATTTCTAAGAAAACGTTTAAAAATAATATGCTTGTTAGACTTTTCCATACTTAAAATGCTAGAATTATCATTACACAGTTAAAAAGTAAAACTAAATTATTAACAATTTTGTATTTTTTTCGATCATATTTTTTTTAAAATTTTACTTGGTATCTAGAGCTATTAGCATTCGACTAATTTGACGTTCGGATCGTTGCGACGAAAGCAATATCTAATATGATAGAAAACATATAAATAAAAGAAAAAATCTAATAGTTGTCTCCATATTTGTTATAATGTAAAATAAATATTACCTGAAACTAATCACTCTAAGGAAGAGGTGCAATATTTTGATTTTGAATCCAATTAATGTGAATCATGTTGTTTTTGTGAGTGGGGGTGTTAAATAAATTAATTGATAAAAGGAAAAAATGAGTAATTGGGTTTGTGACAATCATGTGGCTGCTGTGAAATGCTTGGCTGGATGGAAGGAGGATAGAAAGTCCCTAACATGGATTTGGTAAGAAGCCATTCCTTGTCTGTTCATCTTTCTCTCTCTCTCCTCTCTTATGGAAAGAGAATGGAATTGGAAATGATTAAGTCAAAGTTTTTATTTAGGCACACTACTGCTAGCACAGGGCCCCCTAGTTGTTTTTTTTCTCTAACTTTTACAAAATTTTGAGAGGAGGATGTGATGTGTGAGCTAACAAACAAATCATAGTAGTAGTGATTCTGATATTTTATAACTTGTGATCCATGGTTGTGGAGTCTGCATGGGACATTACACTATTACAGAGAGAGAGAGAAAAAAAAAAAAGAAAAGAAATGTCTGCTAATTGATCACACAATAATACCAGGGAAAAGGTCTTCTTCACATGCTGACAGCTACTATTCATACATAGATTAATATTTTCTCTCATTTGCTTTTCTTTTTCTCTTTCAGTCCTGTATTAGTAGTACATTACATAAAAGCCTTTGAAATATAACATTCTGCACCATTTTCTCTTTCCATTTCTGTATCAATATTTCTTATTATGACCTGATATTCAGAAGATATGCTAATTAATAAAATTTGATTAATGAATTCTTAATGCTTTATTTCCTTCCAACCAATGTGCCGTTTAGGATTTGAAATCAAAACAATCAATTGTAGATTATTTAAACATATTTTTAAAGATTTAATGAAGGTGCTCCTTAGTTAAGTAGGGAGCACCATGTTATCTACATTTTCAACCGCATGATTTATATCTACGGTTGAAATTAAATTTTCTTTCTCTTATTTTTTTCTCTCCTAAATCTATCTACCATATATTATGTATCATGTGATTAAAAATATAGGTGCTTCCTACTTAAATAGGGGGGAGCATCTCTATTTTTTCCTATTTTAAAATTTCAAACATATGTGATAAGTGATTACTACTTGTATTATATACATCCATGCAAAAGTTTATGCAACACATATAATATAGAAGAAGAAGAATCTTCTGCAGCACATGCAAAGAGAAAAGCAAAACAAGAAGAGATTTCATGACCCTTTAACTTTCTTTTAACAAATTTACCCCCCAAAAAAAAATTTTAAAAATTGTGAGCCCTGGGCCCTGTCTATGAACAGATGTAAAGCCATCATAACTCTCCACATCCAAAGTTGACATTGGCTCTCAACCACCAAACCACTTGGAAACAAAGACATCCCCTCAGCCTACATTTGGCATCTCTTCTGTGCATCTGAACCAGTAATTAGTTAACAAGCCAACAAGAAGGCAGAGTTTTTTTTTTTTTTTACTTGAGCATATTCTTCTCTTTTCTGCATGAAAAAAGATACCATGACAGCTAAAAATAGGACTCTCTCTCTTGCAGCCTGTAGTTGGGGGCACACCACATAGGGTCCATTCCCAATATGTGTCCATCATATGTGACTGGTAAAGCTAGCTGGATCTGATGCTTGTGAGCAAGAAAAAAGCTCAATGTCCTCTCTGGTGGTTAGGTGGATGGAGGGGTCTACTACATTTTCTTTCTTTCTCTCTCCCTCTCCTATTGTTGCATGTGTTCCCAGTGATGCTACTGCAAGCCTACCAGTAATGGCCCAGCTGTGAGCTTGACCTCTAAATTCTAATTCTGGGTGTGTGTGCATGGGAACATGCAGACAATATTCTGCATTTCACAAAGTATTGGTGCTAGAATATGAGACTATATTTTTCATTTCTGTATGGTGTGTTGGTGCAGTTGAACATGTTTTGTTTGCTTCTTTTTTTTTTCAACTGATAGTATGAAATGGTAGAACTCTTGTGATGTATTATTGTCTGCAGAAATTGCCAAGGGGCCTAAATTTCTGCAATTTGCTGTGAACTGAAAGGTTTTGGTCTGATTCACAGAGTCAGAAGTCTTCTCTGAACTGAATTCTTATTACACAGATCTTTGGAACTTCAAATTGAGTCCCATGTTTGGATCAAAAGTTCAAAACAGATCCTTTTCAGAAATGCCGGGCAGTTGCACAGCTGTGGGGGCAATTAATGTCTGTTTCAGACTTTGCTTTTGTTTTATGATACAGATCCAATTGCTAATTAAATGGAGTCAGACTAATATGCCTGCCAACGTACACCAAACGTTTGAGCTCTCATAGAATTGAATGAGTGCAAACAAAAGAAGTTAAGCATTCATAGAAATTTTTTTTGTTGAGTTTGCAACTTTCTTCGGTTTGCTACAAATAAACTCCATTGAACATGAATTTTGAAATTTTATTTCTAGAAAAATGTATAAATTCGTTAAAAGGCAACTGAGGAAATATTTTATGAGAAACATTTGCATCAAAATAAGAAGAAAGAGAAGAACAAGAAATTTCTTTTCTTTCTCTCTCTTTGTAATAGTGTAATGTCCCGTGCAGAAATAATAAGAACTTTTTGATATAAATAAGAATAAAAGAGGTCAATGAGATCTTGAAGCTTCCCGAAAAGCTCGGTATAATTATTTGAAAATGAAGGGTAGATAATATTTGTAAATTAATATTTTCATATTTATTTTTCTTTTTTGAAACAACAATTAAGGGTAAAGGTAAAATGAATAAGTAAATTAGAAAAAATATCACCTGTAGAGTAAAAAAAACTCGCGATGGTATGCTACAAATAAACATTCATAGAAGTTAAACATTCATAGAAGTTTTTTGTTGAGTTCGCAACTTTTTTCGGTATGCTACAAATAAACTCCTTTAAAAATGAATTCTGAAATTTTATTTCTAGAAAAATATATAAATTCGTTGAAAGGAAACCGAGGAAATATTTTATGAGAAATATTTGCATCAAAATAAGAAGAGAAGAACAAGAAATTTCTCTTTAAACTAGCAATTAGTTAGAAAAATGTATATTCATGTTCAATCAGTTATTTTATCAAATAAAACACTTTTCACAATAGTCTAAGCTAGAAATTCTAAGAACTTCTTCATATAAATAAGAATAAAAGAGGTTAACGAAATCTTGAAGCTTCCCCGGAAAGCCCCTGGTATAATTATTTAAAAATGAAGGGTAGATAATATTTGTAAATTAATATTTCATATTTATTTTTCTTTTTTGAAACAACAATGAATGGTAAAGGTAAAATGAATAAGTAAATTAGAAAAAAAATCACCTGTAAAGTAAAAAAAAAAATTCGTGACGGTATGTGACCTATTTCTTAGTTTAAGATTGAAAGTAACAATAAGTCGAGATGTAAATGAAAAATTTGAGTTCTTCATTTCCTTTTTAACTGCAACTGTACGTTTAAATGGGCCTGGCTTAAAGTTAATTTTAGCCCACCATAAACTAATATTTTCATTTTATTTCTTTTTTCTTTCAAATGATAATAAAAGGTTAAACAAGATTGACATAAATGAAAAAATGGTTGGTTCGTGATAGCACATTTTTATGTCCTTATATTAAAACAGAAATAAAAAAAATCAAGATGTAAAAAAAAACATTTTTTTTAAATAAGCAAGAATATTTTTTTTTTCAAAATCGTATATAAGCATTTGTCAACCATTTTTTTCCCATGATCGAACAGAAAAAAAAATAAACTAGGTAAAATATTTTCTTAAAATGTGTTTATCTTAGAATTACAATTAGTTATTATCCTTGATCTCAGAAAACAAACATAATTATACAATGAATTTTTATTTGGAAACCCAGCCCAAATCTAATTTCATTTTTCACTTCGGCAAAACATGTATGGTTTTATGTAACGCCCCGAGAAGATTACTCTTGCCACTTGGCAGGATGCCCTTACATCTTTGACTTGACTTTATATCGCAATATATAATACATAAGTCAATATTTTAAAATAAACTAAATATCTTTTTACGTCGTTCAATAAGAAAATAAAACTAATAAAATAAACTTGACTCAATCTAAAGTTGATCATGTGCAGGTCACCATATCATGACCGTCTGCATAGCTTGTGCCATCACCGTTCGTTTTTCTATTCACATGTAGGATCAAAAGGAGGGAAATAATATCCCACAAACAATGAAGCTCAATACGTAAAGAAAATAAATAATCAATAGGGTAAAGCATATACGAAAATAATATCATAAGTTCCATAGCAATTAATTTTATCTTTTTTACCTTCCTTCCTTACAATACACAATATCTTCAATTTCATTATTACTTTAACATCGTTCCATTGGTCCATCGGGACAGGAGCATCAATTGCATCTCTCATGCACATAGACTCATAAGTTCAGCATGCTCAAGCCTCATTAACACTTTTATTTAGATCACTTTTTCTTATCTTCTCATATTGTCTTTCATTAGTTATACAATACAATTTTAATGAGCATATTTCATCATGAAGATAGTTGGCTTTGGTCCCGGCGCCGTCAAGACTAGCTAGGCTTTGGGGGTCTCTCTCCATGACCCAAATAAATCTCATAAACTTGGTCCCTGAAGGAACCCAATCGGGATAAGTCCCGCCATCAGGATAGAATCCTGCCATCAGGGTAAATCCTACCATCGAGATAAATCCTGCCATCGTCGGGAGCCAACATACTATCAATGCAAATTTAATCACATGAAAGATTCATTTTAAACTTAATTAGACCTTGGGCCCTTCCTAGGTTATGACTCACACCATCATCTTCAAGGCATGTAGTCAGATAACTTTAATATCACATAATAAATAGAAATATAAATCTATTTATCCTTTGGAACACAATCTGAGTCCAGACAAGATACGACTCATTTTTTGAGGTTTGTACACATGGTTAATTTTTGTCAGGACATGGCCCGCGTTGGGGTAAGACACGGCCCATGTCGTATTCTGATGCGACGATGCACTCGGTCCACGTTCAGGGTGACATCATCTTTCGATGTTAATACGTGGTACACGTGGGATTGTAACACAATCCATTCTTACTTGATGTTGGCTGGAGCGCGGCGCGTCTCAATCGACGCGGTCAGTGTTTCCCTATGTACTGCTCGCTCATGCGTCTACGTTCGGAAGGAACACGGTCCATGTCGGGCATGTATCATCGACGCTATCTTCATCCGGGGAATATGACTCGCGAATGGACACGACTCATGTTCGATTACTAGGTTTCGGTCTCCATCCAAAAGCCAATGATGATATTATTTATTCATTATAATTATTTGTGTCACACATATATGAGAAATCCTAAAGCTAATCATCCTTAGTACATATCTTGATTTCGTTGGCCAGTTTTTATGCTTTGATTTCGTCCTCCTGCAATAGATCTTCCAGCACCCAAGATGAGAGTAGGAGAGAGAGAGAGAGAATCTGTGCTTTGGGCTTAAAGAAAGATAATTATGATCTTCCTCTCACCTTTAACCCTACATATATAGAGATTTCATCTTCTAATCCAAGTCTTAATCAATTTAATCTTTTTATCTCATATTCAATCATGGATTAACTTAAATTGTGTTTCTTTTATCACATAATTAATTTAATAAAATAACTAATCCAATCTCAGCATATCCCATGTCATCTCCGAACACGACCTGCTTTCGTTACTTGCAACACGATTCGTGTCCTCTACGGACACAGCCCTTCGGCCAACACATTTCGTGTCTTAGTCGGATACGTTTCATTTGTTCCCATTTTATGATCGGCACGACCCGTGTCCATCTCGGACAAAGTCCGTGTCCTATATTTTCTCTCCCAATTTTTTTTACTTTATTTCTTGCTTGCTCAACATGGTCTGTGTCTTGGGTAGACACAATCCGTGTTGAAGATGGGGTGTTACATTACAAAATCTTTAAAATAAATTCGTCCTCGAATTTGGCACTAATATCAATTAATCTATTGTCTGAATTTCCATTTTTTGTGAGGGGTATACTAACATCATACTTTGGATAACCTTCTTAGAAATAAACCTATTTCTAAATTACTAGTTGAGTTCAGGGCGCATACCATCGGGTTCAGCCTCCATATAGTACACCATGTTTGTGGTATTGTTAGGTGGTCCTTTTGCTTCCCGAATTTCTTGATCGCTTTTCTTTCGGTTCGAGCATTCCCTAATGAAGTGACCATGTTTTCTGCAACCTAGACATGTGCATGCCCTACGACGACATTCCCCCCGCATGATAGTTCTTATAATGAGGGCAAATTTCCTATATTCTTGTTTCCCTCACATAGTGGGTATGGGCTAGGACGTTCCTCATGGTGATTATCTCTTTCAGTAGGAGCTTTGGCTTGTTTTCTATCATCCCACCTATCCTGATTTGGTGGACGAGTCATAGCTTTCTCCTTTTGAGTTTTCACCCAACCTAGGTGTTCCCTTTCTAATTCTGAGGCAAGTTATGTGGCATCCTCTATGGTTTTGCAGTTCCCGCTCATGATCTTAGCTCTTAGTCCAAAATGTAGCCCATTGACAAAACTTTTGGTCATGGACTTCTCATTTTTTGTCTAAGGTGCAATATTTTTCAAGTCACAGGAATTTGACTAAATATTGTTCTACTGTCATATCCTCTTATTTTAGTTGCACGAATTCTTTCTGCATCTGATCCTTCTAGTATTGGGGTTGATATTGTGCCTAAAAAAATTCCTTAAAGTCTTTTCATACGACATTGTCCTGGGTGGAAAACTTCATGCTCGTAGTCGCCTTCCACCAATCTTTGGCATCTCCTGTGAGGCAATTGATGGAGAAGATAATCTTTCGTTATGCAGCACACTGCATTTCTGTGAAGATTTCCTCCATCTTCTCTATTCATTTCGGCCTTCTCAAAGTTTCCCATGGAACTCATAAGGATGCTGCTTGAGGAACCTCTCAAAAGTGTCCTTTGACTCCTCTCTTTGGTGTTCCCTTTGGGCGGCCCTTATCATGCTAGTAAGGAATATATCGCGATCTTGAGCCGATGGGATACATACTCCTCCGTATGGTTTGATGTCGACTGCTCTGGAGGAGGAGGAGCTTGTTTATTCATGGAACATCGTGGGGGCATCTATACACAACAAGTATATCACTCATGTTAGCAATAACATTTATAATATGTCCTTAGTCTAACCTTTACTTGATAGCATGATGGTGGTTCGTGATGCTCGCACATGATCCATAAAAGACTTAGGGACAACTAAGAAGTGCCCCTCGTTAGACTCTAATACCTTCTGTAACGCCCCGAGAAGACCACTCTTGCCACCTAGCAGGATCCCTTCCTGAGACATTACCAACATAAATCTTTGACTTGACTTTAGATCACAATACATAAATGCAAAAGCCAATATTTTAAAATAAACTAAATATCATTTTACATCGTTCAATAAGAAAATAAAACTAATAAAATAAACTTGACTCAATCTAAAGTTGATCATGTGCATCACGACCGTCCTTGTGCCATCACCTATTTGTTTTCTTGTTCGCTTGTAGGATCAAAAGTGGGGGAAATAATAACTCATGAGTAATGAAGCTCAATATGTAAATGAAACAAATAATCACTAGAGTAAAACATATATGAAAGACAATATCATAAGTTCCATAGAAATTAACTTTATCTTTCTTACCTTCTTTCCTTACAATACATAATATCTTCAATTTCATTATTACTTTAACATTGTTCCATTGGTCCATCGGGACAGGAGCATCAATTGCATCTCTCATGCACATAGTCTCATGAGTTCAATATGCTCAAACTCCGTTAACACTTTTCTTTAGACCACTTTTTCTTATCTTCTCATCTTGTCTTTCATTAGTTATACAATACAATCTTAATGAGCATATTTAGTCATGAAGATAGCTGGCTTTGATCCCAGCGCTATCAAGGCTAGCTTGGCCTTGGGGGTCTCTCTCCATGACCCAAATAAATCTCATAAACTTGGTCCCCAAAGAAGCTCAATCGGGACAAGTCCCGCCATCAAGATAGAATCCTATCATCAAGGTAAACCCTGTCATCGAGATAAATCCCGTCATAATTGGGAGCCAACATACCATCCATGCAAATTCAATCACATGCAAGATTAATTTCAAACTTAATTAGACATTGGGCCCTTCCTAGGTTATTACTCACACCATCATCTTCAAGGCATGCAGTCAGATAACTTTAATATAACATAATAAAGAGAAATATAAATCTATTATACTTTGGAACACAACCCGCGTTCAGATAGGACACGACTCATTTTTCGAGATGTGTACACATGGTTAATTTTGTCAAGACACGGCCAGCGTCGGGTAAGACACGGTCTGTGTCATATTCTGGCGCGACGATTGTACTTGGTCCACGTTCAGGATGTCATCATCTTCCAGCATTAATATGTGGTCTGCGTGGGATTCCAACAAGGTCGGTTCTTACCTGCCGCCGACTAGAGCATGACGCGTCTCGATCGACGTGGTCAGTGTTTCGCTGTGTACGACCCAAGGAACATGGTCCGTGTCGGGTCTGTATCGTCAGCGCTATCTTCGTCTGAGGAACACGACACGCATCTTGAAAGGACATGGGCCATGCTCGATTACCAGGTTTCAGTCTCCATCCATAATACAATTATGATATTATTTATTCATTATAATTCTTTATGTTGCACGTATATGAGAAACCCTAAAGTTGATCCACCTTACTACATACCTTGATAGTTCGTTGGTTGGTTCCTATGCTTCGATGTCGTCCTCCTGTAGTAGATCTTCCACCACCCAAGATGAGAGAGAGAGAGAGAGAGAGAGAGAGAGAGAATATGTGCTTCAGGATTAAAGGAAGATAATGATGATCTTACTCTCACCTTTACCAATTTATAGGGGTTTCATTAGTTCTAATCCAAGTCTAATTTAATCTTTTTATCTTTTATTCAATCCTAGGTTAATTTAAATTGTGTTTCTTTTATCCCTAATTAATTTAATAAAATAACTAATCCAATCCCAACATGACCCGTGTCATCTCCGGACACGACCCGTTTCGTTACTTGCAACACGGTCCATGTCCTCTACGTATACGGACACGACCCTTCGGCCAACACAGTTTGTGTCCTAGTCAGACACGTTTCATTTGTTCCCATTTTAAGTGCGACACGACCCGTCCATCTCGGACACGTTTCGTGTCCTTTCTTTTCATTCCCATTTTTTTACTTTATTTCTTGTTTGCTCAAGACGACCCGATCTTGGGTAGACACGACCCATGTTGAAGATGGGGTGTTGCATTTCTGTGCTTTCATCCCATCATGGGAGGCCTAAAGTTAGTTGTCCACCATGCTTTGAATTTCAATATCACCACTGCAAGATATTTTAGTTCAATTGAAAAACAATTTATTCAACTTCTTGGTTTCATGCCAAGAACTTAAATTCGACCTCTTATTCGATTAAGTTTTTTGTTCTTCATCAAGAACTTCAATTCGATCTTTGGTTCAATAACATTTGCTAAACTTTAACATTCAACGCTTTGGAACTTACATTAACAACCAATGTTTGCATTGCTTCTAATATGCTTATAATGCACAACTCAAACTTCTTTTCTCTTCCTAATTCTGATCATATGCAACTAAGGAGCTAATTATTTGTTGAGAATATAATGAGGGATAGATTAAGAATCAGAACAACAAATTAAAAGTAAGAAAGGAAAAATGACGCACAATTTTTTAATATGGTAAAATTCTCTTGATCGATGTGAACAAGACGAAAATATATATGGGTTAAAAAGATTGTAAAAAGAGTACATCATAATAAATTCTAATGATCCAAGTCATTCGCTACCACCACAAATTCTCTTTTTCTCTCAATGTTTTTCACAATTTTGAGAGAGTATAAGAATTCAATGCACAATAACATGATTAGATGTTGTTGTCTGTATTTTTGTATCATGTTATACATCGAGTGTTTCTATTGCATGAGCTTGCATAGAGATGGCGAGCCCACCGTCCCAATGCGAGCTCGTCATTGTGTGAGGACTGAGAGCCACCGTCTCTGTGAAAGCTCCTACGAGCAATGAGCTCACAATATTTGTTATTGTGCCCTGAATTATTATACCTTGTACTAAAAAAATTGTGAAAGAAAAAAATTAAGAAAAAAAGAAAATTTGTGATGGTAGCGAAAGGCTTAGGCTTTTATAAATAAGGGTTATAATTTTTATGATGTGCTCTTTTCTTCTTGATAGTGAGAACTTTTTGATGACGACCTCCTTTGCCCGTGATATTTTTTTTGTTCAAATCGATCAAAAAAATTTTATCACGTTAAAATCTCTGTGTCAATCTTTTTTTCGTTTTTAGTTTTGTTGTTCAGTGTATTGATTGATCCCTCCATGTTCTAATTCCAACAGTTTCTTTTTTTTTGTGAATTCCAACAGTTTCTACATGAGCTCGTCTTTGTGCGAGAGACTGGGAGGTTACCTTCTCTAAATGAGCTTGCAAAGAGATGAGCTCTCGTAGAGACAACGTCGTCTCCGTGAGCGACAAAAAAATTCTTACACGAAACAATTTCGATGGAATCAGGGCACCCTTTGCTTTTGTTGTGGCAGAAGGAGGGTACGAAGGTATGCAAGAGTTTAACCTCATTGCGAAAGCAATTGTAATATCTCAGATTTTTAAAATAAAATAAAGAGGAGATAGATAGGATAAGGAAAGATATAGTTGGTTAAGATTAGGAAAAGAGTTTGAATTGAAATCAAATTGTTATATTTTTATCAATTAAATATTCCTAATCCTATGTTGACTATTTTAAAAGAATCCGAATCATATGAAATATTATCTTACGGAATTATAATCAAATACAAAGTTATTCTTGGGAGTCCTAATTGTATTCAAACTCCATCTAGGGATAAATTTCTCTTCCCTATAAATAGGACTCAACCCCGCTTCTCTCATCCCATAATTTACTCTCCCTCTTCTCTCTCTCTCTCTCTCTCTCTCT
>LTAE01004000.1:0-16972 GCA_001647135.1 Pontederia paniculata | reverse complement strand
ATTGACTTCCGCATTGACATGTACTTAGTGTTGACCAGTGGATTGGTCAAATGAAAGTCACTGATGTATGACGGTAGCGTCTCCAAAGTCAAGATTTTTGCCAGGTGGCAAGGTCTGACTTTGGGGGCGTTACAGCAATAAAATAGATGAAATGTCTTTAAAATATAGAAAGGGAGCAATTTCACTAAATAGGCTCCCCAACCTCTTTCTGCTACTATTTAAAGTATGTATCAGTGTAAAAAAAAGAGAGAAGAACAAGTTATCTATTTAACGTAACAATTAGAATCCCAAGACCCAAATCTACTTCAATATTTTTGTATCAGTTATTTTATCATATAAAACACTTTTTCACAATAGTCTACGCTAGAAATCATAAGAACTCCTTGATATATATAAAGAATAAAAAATAATTATTTACAAATGAAGGGTAGATAATATTCGTAAACTAATATTTTCATATTTTTTTTCTTTTTTGAGACAACAATGAAGGTAGAGGTAAAATGAATAAGTAAATTAGAAAAAAAATCAGGTAAAGTAAAAAAAAAATTCGTGACAGTATGCGGTTTATTTCTTAGTTTAATATTGAAAGTAAAAATAAGTCGAGATGTAAATAAAAAAAAATTGAGTTCCTCATTTCCTTTTTAACTGCAAGTGTACGTTTAAATGGGCATTGCTTAAAGTTAATTTTAGCCCACCATAAACTATTATTTCTTTATTTTCAAATGATAATAAAAGGTAAAACATAATTGGAATAAATGAAAAAATTGTTGATTCGTGATGGAACATTGTTATGTCCTTATATTAAAAAGAAAATGAAAATAAATCAAAATGTAAAATGAATTCAATTTTTCCAAAATAAGCAAGAAAAAAAATTCAAAATCGTATATAAGCATTTGTCAACCATTTTTTACTGATGGTCGAACAGGAAAAAATGAAAAAGGTAAAATATTTTCTTAAATGTGTTTACTTTAGAGTAACGTTGATCTCAAAAACAGAAAAAAAGTAAACAAACATAGGTATACGATGAATTTTTATTTGGATGCCTAGCCCAAATCTAGTTCAATATTTCAATTCGACAACACAGTACCCCCAATTTTAATAATAAAATAACAATTGAAAGACAAGATAGGGAAATAAAAGTTAAATTATTATCTTAATACTTTTTAATCAACTTAATATTCTTAACTCTAGCCAAATTATTTCCTAAGGAACTCCTAATCATGAAACAAAAATCCTAAAGAGTTTTAGTCACATACAGAATATTTCTTCAGAAGTTTCACCCCTATACAAATTATATTCTATGGATTTTCTTTTCCTATAAATAGGATCTAACATCCGACAAATTGAAGTAATTAAATAATGATTAATGAAAAGTCCAACATAGATCATGTCCAAATCGGACGTTGATCGTGTTGCATTTGTCTTACGAAACAAATCAAAAATGAAAAGGAAGGATCAACGCGAACCATGTCCAATACGGACACAAGCCGTGTTATCCTGACATAGTGTATAAGATTAACAAATGAATGGATAGTGTCTGAATTGGACTCATATTATGTCGCCTTCGTAGAATAGAGGTCAAGACGCCAAGCCCCAACGCAGTTCATGTTCGGTTGAACACAACCCGTGTGGTGCTCCCTAGATTCCAAATTCAACTCTAAGATAAAAATGAATATTTTATCAAATCGATTCCGGGATAGAGTAAAATAAGAGAGTTTAAGTCGGATTGAACTTGAAAAATCCTCATGAATATAGGGGTTAGAGAAGAGAGACCCTTATTATTTTCCTCCCAATTGCAAGAAGCAAAATCTCTCTCTCTCATTTAGGATTAGAAGAGGAGAAATACATACAACAGGGGAGGAATGAGGAAGAGAAACTAATAAAACCATGTATGTAAGTAAAAACAATATTAGGATTCCCTATATGCGATAGAATGATAATTAATGTAGATTTGTGTCAGAATTATTATCTTATCCTCGAATTTATAATCTCTTTAAAATACTAGTGATTTATTTCTCTCTCTCTCTCTTTGGGGATACCCTCTACGAAGAAAGTATAACACAATTGATAGTCACAAGATCTCAAACACGAGGCATGTCCTGGCCAACACGGCCCTCGTTTAGTGAGCCAACATGGTGGAGGATATGAGACGGACCGCGTCGCCTTTAACGTGGGTCGCGTCCCTAGTATGATGTCGGAGTAAGCCAGGAAATGGTTCACACTAGTTTTTTACGCCAATGGATCGAGTCCCTCATGACACGGTCCAAGCTCAAGGCACCCTCATGAAGAAGATGGGAAACGAGTTGTGTCGCTCCCTAGTGCAACTCGTGTTTCCTTCGAAAAATGGCAAAGAAACCCTAACTCTAACCTGAACCACGTTGCCTTCTGATACAACCTATGCTCCCTAAACTGTGTCAAATCAGATGAACATACATAAAAGGAAATTGAGGAAATATTTTATGAGAAATATTTGTATCAAAATAAGAAAAAAGAGAAGAACAATAAATTTCTCTTTAAACTAGCAGTTAGTTAGAAAATTTGTATCTTCATGTTCGATCAGTTATTTTTATCAAATAAAACACTTTTCACAATAGTCTACGCTAAAAATCCTAAGAGCTCCTTGTTATAAATAAGAATAAAAAAATAATTATTTACAAATGAAGGGGAGATAATATTTGCAAACTAATATTTTTATATTTAATTTTCTTTTTTGAAACAGCAATGAAGGATACAGGTAAAATGAATAAGTAAATTAGGAAAAAATCACCGGTAAAGTAAAAAAAAATATGATGGTATGTAGTCTATTTCTTAGTTTAAGATTGAAAGTAAAAATTAGTTGAGATGTAAATAAAAAAATTGACCAAACTTTAGGTTCGAACCGCAAGTGTACGTTTAAATGGGCCTGGCTTAATGTTAATTCTAGCCCACCATAATTACTATTTTCATTTTCTTTATTTTTTTCAAATGATAATAAAAGGTAAAACAAAATTGGCATAAATGAAAAAATTGTTGGTTCGTGTTGGAACATTGTTATGTCCTTATATTAAAACAGAAAATAAAAATAAATCATGATGTAAAACAATAATTTTCTCAAGATTAGCAAGAAAAAAAATTAAAATCGTATATAGCATTTGTCGACCATTTTCTTCTGATGGTCGAACAGAAAAAAATATAAAAGGGTAAATTATTTTCTTCAAATGTGTTTACTATAATATTATCTCCTTGATATCAAAAAGAGAAAAAATAAAAAAAAATAATTATATGATGAATTTTTATTTGGAAACCCAACCCAAATCTAGTTCCATACTTCAATTCAGCTAGAAGCCTAGAACTAGAGTTCTAGTAGATTCTTGAGGAATAGTTAAAAAATTAATTCTAATGATGTTAGGATGAATTAAAAAATAATGATATGAATTAAAAAGTTGATCTGATAAATAAATTTTAGTTAGTGTTTGGATAAAATGTGAGAACAAAAAAGATAAATTATATTTTTTAATAAAAATAAATGTATTATATTGTATTAAAATATTATGATAATTATTTTTTTCTAATATAAAATTTAACACAATATAGTAAATCAAATTTCAATAAATAGATAAAATGTGAGAACCAAAAAGATAAATTATATTTTTTAATAAAAATAAATGTATTATGTTGTATTAAAATATTATGATAATTGTTCTAATATAAAATTTAACACAATATAGTAAATCAAATTTCAATAAATATAAAATAATAAATAATCTAAAATTAAACTAAGAATAATAATTATAGTGGGGTAAAAGATTTATATATTATGTGAAATTTAAAATAATGTACAAATATAAAAAATAAGAAATAAAACAAAATTAAGGTAAAATTTTTGAATTAATTAATATCATTATAATTAAGGTAAAATTAAGTATACCACGGTGGTAACAGATCAGACGTGACCAAGGGCGAGGTGGCTTAGGCATCTTTATATTTATATATTTAATATTCTTTTTTATTGATAACTGTGAAGTATTAAAAAGAAAAAAAATAATATGAATTTTGTCGAGATAGAAATTTATGATCTTTTATTCTAATATGTGAAATTATACGTGCTACTAATAATCTTAAAAACTTAAATTGATAAAAAATATATTTATATTTTTAACAATACAAATTCATCTTTTACTTTTCACTTTTGAGTTATCCCCAAAGAGTCGGATTTTGTCCGAAAGAATTTATATGCTTCACATCAATGTTGGCCCCTATTAATTTTTACATCCTTAATCTGAACAAGCGAAAAAAAAATTAATTATACACATGTATGATTAAGTAATATACCTAAATCAGGTATTTTATTCTCTTTATCGACACGCATATATTTTATTGGGCCAGATTTGAGTTAATTCAAGCCCACCTGAAATTAGATTTATTGTATGATTTATTTATTAAATTTAATGCCTCCACACCAAGAAATTTAATTCAATATTTGATTTGGTTAAGTTCTTGGTTTCAGTAATTCATTATTGTATTTAATAACAAATAATAAAAAAGTCATTTTTTTACCTCAAGTACAAAATAAAAAAAAATTCCAGAAATATTTTCGTCAAGGAAAGAAAAAAACAACAACAACAAAATTTCTCTTTAGAACAACAATTAGTTATAAATATTTTTATCTTCTAAGTCGTACGAACTCCTTGCTCTAGAAAAGAGTAAAAAAGAAAAAAAAAAAACTAAATCAATATTTTTATATGATTCCTTATTTCCATTTCCATTTGAACCGCAAGTGTACGTTTAAATGGGCCTGGCTTAATGTTAATTCTAGCCCAACATAAATTACTATTTTCATTTTCTTTATTTTTTTCAAATGATAATAAAAAGCAAAACAAAATTGGCATAAACGAAAAAAATGGTTGGTTCGTGATGGAACATTGTTGTGTCCTTAATGAAAACAGAAAATAAAAATAAATCAAGATGTAAAACAATCATTTTTTCCCAAGATAAGCAAGAAAAAAAATTCAAAAACGTATATAAGCATTTGTCGACCATTTTCTTCTAATGGTCGAACAGAAAAAAAAATGAAAAAAATGGTAAAATATTTTTCTTCATATGTGTTTACTATAAAATAACAATTAGTTGTTATCTCCTTGATATCAAAAAGAGAAAAAAAAACATAATTATCTGATGGATTTTTATTTGGAAACCCAGCCCAAACATAATTAGAGTTCTAGTATATTCTCGGTGAATAATTGAATTAAAAAATTAGTTCTAATGATGTTAGGATGAATTAAAAAATAATGACGTGAATTAAAAAGTTGATCTGACAAATAAGTTTTAGTGAGTACTTATATAAAATATGAGAACCGAAAAGATAAATTATATTTTTAATAAAAATAAATGCATTATATTATATTAAAACATTATGATAATTAATTTTTCTAAGATGAAATTTAACACAATATAGTAAATCAAAATTCAATGAAGTAGAAAAGAATAAATAATTTAAAATTAAATTAAGAATAATAACTATAGTGTGAAAAAAGATTTATGTATTATGTGAAATTTAAAATGGAATCTCAGTTCGCTGTTGAGGCAAAAGAAGAGTTTGCTTCCGTGGCAAAATGTACAAATATTAAAAATAAGAATAAAATAAAATTAAGGTAAACATTTTGAATTAATTAATATCGTTATAATTAAGGTAAAATTAAGTTATATATCACGGTGGTAACAGATGAGACTGTGACCAAGGGCGAGGTGGCTTAGGCATCGTCATATTTATATATTTAACATTCTTTTTTATTGACAACTGTGGAGTATTAAAAAGAAAAATTAATATTTAATATGGATTTTGTCGAGATAGAATTTATGATCTTTTATTCTAATATTATGTGAAATTATATGTCCTACTAATAATCTTAAAAAAATAAATAAATATTTTTTTTATATTTATATTTTTAACGATACAAATTCATCTTTTACTTTTCACTTTTGAGTTCTCCCCAAAGAGTTAATTCAAGCCCACCTGAAATTAGATGACCACCATCTTAAGTCCTTGGTGGAATTGACGTTTTATTGGATGATTTATTTATTAAATTTAATGCCTCCACACCAAGAAATTTAATTCAATATTTGATTTGGCTAAGTTATTGGTTTCATCAATTCATTATTATATTTAATAACAAATAATAAAAAAATCATTTTTTTTGCACTTGAAATGTATAATTGGTTATAAAAGCATAAACTACTTATTGTTTGTGCATACATTTAAAGAAACTTTGAGGAAAAATATTACAAAATGTTATACATCCTCAAGTACAAAATAAAAAAAAAAAACAAAATTTCCAGAAATATTTTCATCAAGGAAAGAAAAAAAAGAAGAAAATTTCTCTTTAGAACAACAATTAGTTAGAAAGATTTTTATCTTCATGCTCTACCAGTTACTATTATTATTTATTAAATTAAACATTATATCAATCTACACTAGAAGTCGAACCTCAATATATTTGGAAGCCCAAGGCCCAAATCCAATTCCATATTTCCTTTATAGTTAATGGGCCATACAAAGCTTAGTTCCAGCCCACCATTAGAGCTCTGGATTTTATTTTCTTTTCTTTTATTTTTTTACTTATCCGAGTTATTGGTTCCACACCAACAACTTTAATTCCATCTTTGATTTGATTAAATTCTTGGTTCCATGTCAAGAACTTCAATTCTTTCTTTGACTTAGTGACAAATAGTAACAATAAAAAAGGGTCTAAATTTCTTCATTTAATATATGCCTTTGTTGAACTTTAAACTTGTATTAACAACTGATGTGGAGCAGATAGAGAACATCTGAAATTGCAACATATACTGTTACTTTTGTACAATGTGTGCTCAGTAGTCCCATATCCGAGCATGGAGTCCATTGGGAGCTTCAACTCTTGGAAATTTCACTATTGTATCACTCCCAATTTCTTCCCACCTGCCACCACATTTGAGTAAGTTGGATCAGTGGTTGCATGTTCAGATACAGAGGTAATTGATTAGCTAATTATACTCAAAGTTGCAGCAGTATCAGTCCAGTTTCAGATTATAACTTTGCATATAGTCAAACCTAGTCAATCTAAACTCTTCAAAGGCAGAAGTTTGAATAAGAGTATAGAACATGGTAATCCAAAAAAAAAAAAGAAGAACAATTAATATGTCTAGTTTAGTTACATACCTGTATCTGGTTACAAAGTAGTGCAGGAAAGTTGCTACTTCCACCATTCCCAATTCTTTCCCTGGGCATATTCTGCTGCCTCGACCAAACAGCATAAAGTGTTGATGTGATTCAATGTTGCTGTCCTGCATTTTTGTATCATGTTATATGCCATTAAAGTTTAACCTATTTGTTTGTGAAAATTTGATACAATTCTATATCTTTGTTGATTTTAACTCACCAGCCATCTCCATGGGTTGAAGGTTAGTGGTTCAGGATACAGAAGTGGATCATAGTTTATTTCCCTTTGGTAGACATATACTTTCCAACCCTTTGGTATCGTATATCCTGAAGAAAATAAATGTTAAAAAAATTGGAACTCCAGATTAAACTGTGTTAAAAATTATCTTGGAATTTTATTTTATCACTCCTTTGATCCTTTTTTTCTGAAACACACCTTTCATTTGCACATCTTGGGTTGTTTTCCTGAGAACTCCATTGACTACTGTGGCCATCCTCAGAGTTTCCAAGATCACCTGATGAAACAAACAAGAAGATGAATCATTAACATACACATGTTTACAGCAATCACCCATCTGAAAATTCTTCTTACAGCTCTTGTGAAACTCATCGACTTGTAGTCATTCCAGTCGATAGCACTGTTGGGTGACTTTCGACTGCGTATAGCAAAATGTTCATTCTGCAAGCACACATCAAGTGATCAAAACACAAGGTTATCGTAAGAGAGAGGATACATTGAATAATGCGAGTACTAGTCTTACTCGGAGTTCTTCAAGAACTCTTGGATGATCATGAAGATATTTAACTGCCATCATGGAAGTAGTCGAAACAGTTTCATAACCGGAATAAATCAAGGAGATAATCAGATCGATGATCTGATCATCTCTGAGCTTCATTTTGGTGCTGTCGACGCTGTTTAGCAGAGAATCAAGAATGTCATTGTACGAACATCGAGTAGTTCTTCTTTCCTCTATGATATCTTTCAACATGCCTACTAATGCCTGCCTTGCCTGTGCACAGAAAATATCCTTGATTAGCCAACATCTTCTACCAATATATGTTGAGGTGCAAAATTTTAATGGAAATTGCTTTTACCTGGAAGGCCTGGCGATAGTTTGTCCCGGGAAGATTTATAGGGAAGGAAAATGTTCCAAGTACAAGCTTGAAGAGTTCAGCTTTGAGTGCTTCAGAAACTGGACCTGTCTGAATGCTAGCAATCTGCTTCAGAGCTGACAGCAGTGCCATCTGAAAAACAAAGATTGGAGTCTGAGGTTAGACATTTTTTTTTTCTTTTAATTGTTTGTTTCTTAATGCACCAGAAGAACTTGATGCAACACTGTTCAACCGAACAAATCAAATCATACAAGAGTTGGAAAATATGCAAACCTCCTTAGTTTTCTCTTGTATATCAATGACATTTCCATTCCAGCTGCTGAGGTGGGATCTCATGAATTCATCAACCTTGGCTAGAAGCTGTTCCTTGATCATTGTGGGATTGATCAAACCAAGCATGGTACTCCTTATGGTCTTGTGGAGAGGTCCATGAACAGCAGCAATGTTGTTCTCCCCCAGTATGTTCAGCATGGACTGTGGGTATCCAGGAACAAAGCTTCTTCCATCATTCATGAGTATGTCCCTGTTCAGTTCTGGGTCCATGCACACCACTGTAGGACATCCCAGAATGTGTGTCTTGAACAGATCCCCATACCTTGAGAGTTAACAAGGAAATATACTGTTCTTAAAAAGAATCTTTTGAAATTGGCAAAAGAAAGAAAGATGAACATGCAAGAATTTCTTCAAAGAAAAATTCTTGAATAGGCAAGATAGATGGACTACACAGTGCCAACAAGCAGAATATGTAGTGTTCTTTTGCATGCCAGAGATGTGACAGGTTGAAGGAGATGAAGAATTAACCAGATATGTTACGATTATATTCTAATGCAGTGAGATGTACTTTTAGCAGACATTAGTTTCAGGATAAGAGAACTTTTACTCAAAAGCCTCTTTTTTTTTTTTTTTCTGTAGTAGCTCAAGCTTCAGAAAGAAGAAGCTTCCAACTTTTCTGATTTTAGTAAAAGCATCTCGAATCAAAAGCTGCAATTTTGGCTTTAAAAGTAACAGGAGATGCCAAACTTTTAAAGGTACGAAAGGGAACTGACAAGTAATGAAGAATGCATGCATTTAGAGATCATCAGAAACAGAAACAGAAACAACCTGTTTCTGAATCAGAGACTAAAAAACTTAAAAAGAATGCATTTGGATTTCAGAAATGGAACAGAACAGCTAAAAAACTTAACATGGCATGCTTTGCAGTGGAGCACTTGTCTACCAATATTCGTTAGGATTTCTGTTCTTCATTAGTAGTTCGAAGTCAGAAGTTTCAGAGATGAAGATAACACAGAAATCCTAATGGCTCAAGTAAACTTCTGATCAAAACTCACCTCTGTCGCTGGTTCTTCATGAAGCCAGGCCCTTGCTTCAGGAACTCTGTCGTCTCCCCGAAGACCGGCCACCCCATGGTTCCCGGGGGCAGGCCCTTCTTCCTGTACCTCACCTCATTCCATCTCAACAAACAGCCACAAAGGAACAGGAAGGCCACTGCCAACCACAACACCACCACCAGAAGAGCCATTGTTGCAACTCTCAGTAGCTATCAGCTCGCTGAGAAGAGAATGGTGGAGAGAGTGTGGACTTGCTCTTCTGAGCTCAGCGACTCGTACCTATTTATAGCCCCTCTCCACATCACTGCACTGTGATCAAGAGCTCAAATTTACTGTCCCTAATGCAAAAATGTACACTGCTGTGCCTACAAGAGGAAGTTAAAAAGTTGACAACAAAATTTATTACCAACTTCTTAAATGCCCCATCTTTTGACCAAGAGACCAGAATCCTTTACGTGATCCTTGTACAAACAGTTTAGTCATACTCATATTATTAACCAGTCTCTGTGCAAGTTTATTTTGCCAAAAAAAAAAGGGGACAAAAGTTTGATTATAACATTAGAAGTTTGAGAACCATGCAATGTGGCAGGGGGATCTTGGATGCTTGTGCTTAGATCCTTGCAACAATTAGGTGGGGGCATTGAGACGTGGGAAAAGAAATTGATCAGGGGACCATGCCATTGGATCTAAAGGAGAAGAGAAGGGGAAAAAGAAGAAGAAGAAAAGTTTGTGCACAGTACTGCCTGCAGCAGCAGCAGCAGCAGCAGGAAGAGGAAGGATGCAGCTGCTCACATGCCTCTCAAGTAGATCTCTGTGCTTACTATGCTATAAACAGAGATGGTCTTGCCACACTTTTTCCTGCTCGTCGATTGATGTATCATCTGATCAGGAATTATGAAAAGAGTTCACTATAATTCTGCATAATTGAGGAACACAAAAATGTCTTCTTAGCTGATCAGTACATGCTATCTGTGTTGGCCGACGCCTATCAATTAGAAGCACGGCCCCATAAGCAATCATGCAGTCGATCAATCACTAGTTCCATTTTGTTTTCATTTGCATGACTTGTTTACGTTTGCTTAGGTTGTCAACAATGACATTACAGAGTGAGCAACTCCATCATCTTTGACTGCAAGCATGCATGAGAATTTTATATAATAATATGAATCAAATCAAATCTAATTCGATCCAATCCAATCAAATCCAATCATGGAGCGTTGTTAGATGGACATGCCATTTGGCATGGGAGAGAGAGAGAAGGATGACGGCGACAACCTCTCGATCTCGTTTTCGTTGTCGTGCGTCGCTGCCTACGCGCATTTGCTTTCCTTCGTAGTAAATGCATCGTTGCAGAGAAGATTAATTAAAGAGAGAGAGAGAAAGATGACGGCGACAACCTCTCGATCTCGTTTTCGTTGTCGTGCGTCGCTGCCTACGCGCATTTGCTTTCCTTCGTAGTAAATGCAACATTGCAGAGAGGATTAATTAGCCAATGGATATATATATATATATATATATACGGAGAGGGGAGAGTTTAGCGTAAGAAGTCAGTATTTTATGTTAAAAGTATAATAAAAGAATTTATTTATTTATTTATATGTGATGTTGAAACTTAGAATTATTAGTATTTAATTATTCGAATTTTATATAATAATTTGAATCAAATCAAATTTAATCCAATCTAATTCAATCATGGAGTGTGCATGCATAACAGACACTAAAAGATGAGGCGCATTTGGCATCTCTTTTTTTTTCTGAAAACATTTGGCCTCTTCACAGCAACAATAGAGACGTGAAAACTGTGATAAAAGAATTGCAAAAAAAAATAATAAAAGAAGAGGAGTAAGAAGAAGAACAGGTACACGAGGCAATCAAATCGAAGGCTTTCTTTTGTGTCTTTATTGGGGCAACGAACCAACCAACTTTTAATAGAGCGGTTGGCACCGAAGACAGCTTCAGATATAAATATATATATACCTGTTTCTGACAGAGCAAGAACAAATCTAATCGCATATTTTTCTTTAGATTTGTCCCTGTTGTCAACTCCTTAAACAGTGCGATTTCTGATAAAAAACTAATCAGAAAAGGAGAATTTTTAAAAGCATAGGGAGAGAGATCCTGTGCATGACATGTATTATGTATACAAGGAGGAAGAGGAGACAAAAGAGCACTTCTATAGTTTTCTAATTATCCTCCTAAAAATTCTTCTAATCTCTCACAATGACATCATTTGTAATTTATTGAATTTTTTAAGAGTAGTTAAATTATGTGAGTATTAGAAAGATTTTTAGGAGGATGAGTTAGGAAGATTTAAATTTTTCCGAAGACAAAATGGTGCCTCGACGCACGTAGGCGCATGCACATTGATGGAAGCTCTCTCTCTCTCTTTCTCTCTGCACAGTGATGGGTGGTAAGTACATGCATGCATCAGTTGGCCATTTGGCATGGACTGAGAGAGAGAGAGAGACGAGGACGACGGCCTCTGGATCTTGTTTTCATTGTTATGCGTCGCTGCCTACGCGCATTTGTTTTCCTTCGTAGTAAATATAGCGTTTCAGAGAGGATTAATTAAGTAGTGGATATATATATAATAATATTGGGTTTAGGGAAAATTGGGAGCGTTTTCCGATAATTTTTTTTAGATTACTAGTAATATAAATTTAAAATTATCTAATCTCATCAGATTATCTTATTTATTTATTTTAATTAGTAAAGTATTCTGTATTGTCTACCAATTCAAATTACCACCTAAGTAGATAATATTGGTTATAATTAATTTCCATATTTGCCCTTCTAAATTTTTCATAAATAATATATAATACAATAAAATATATTATATAATAATAACAACACCCAAATAATAATATAATAATAAATATTATTTAAATAATATCATTAATTATTAATTATAAGTATTATTAATTAAAATAATATTTTTATTAATTATTATTATTTGTAAATATTATTTTATTTGAAGATTATTATTTACTTAATATAATTGTGAATTTATGATTTAAGTTTATAAGTTTTGATTTAATAAACTTTTTAACTTAATAATATTTATAAAAGGTAAATTAATGTATATTACTTAGTAATTTTTTTATAAATAAACATGATAATATTAATTGTTGTATTATTTATATATAGTAAATAAGGTAATACAAGCAATTTAACAAGTGATAATTTTTTTGTTATATAATGTGGATTACTAGGTAATGTAGTAAACGCTTCTTAGAGTAATCTTTTCACATTATTAGGTAATGCTGTATTAAATTATCTAGACACACCACATTGCCTTGTTCACTCGTTTTAATTTTGCAGTAGACAATGTAGATTGCTTGTGAGGTGATAATCTGGATTGCCCATGAAAGAAGAGACAATCAAGATTACCACTTAGTTGTTAATCTGCTATAATTTTTTTTCAGATTCTTCCTTCAGAATTTTATTTAGACAAATAATAAAATAACCAAATAAATAATAAGAATTTAATGCACCTAATAAGCACTTGAGCTTAGCAGGGATGTTGAGCATATCTTAGTCACTCAATGCATGCAAAATGGTGAATGATCTTGAGAGATCTTGAGCATGATATTTTATTAATTTAATGATCCATCATTAATTATGTATTGGATGGTTGAGATATGCTCAACATCCCTACTAAACGCCAAGTGCTTAGTAGGTGCATTAAACCCAAATAATAATATAATATTTTATTAATTAATATAATTATTATTAATCAATATAATAAAATTATTTTTTATCATTATCGTTAAATTGATTATTATTATTATTATTATTATTATTATTATTATTATTATTATTATTATTATCATTATTAATTTTAATTATAATAGATTATAAAATAAAAATTAATATTAATTATTTTAATTTGAAAATAATTTAGATGATTTTTTATTAATTTATTATTATTATTTTTAGAAAATTGTATACTACTTATTTTATATATTTATTTGTTTGATGTATAAATTTTATGAGTTTAAAATATACATTTGTGATTCAAGTTCACATATTTTGAATTAAATTTATATAAAATTTTAAACTTAACTATTTTCTTCAAGGGATATTTGGTAAAAGTAATGTAATATTTATTAATTTTTTATATAATAAATAAGATAATATAGATTGCTAATTATATTAGTTATACATATTAATAAAGTAATGCACATCGTTAATAAGTTAATAAGTGATAATCTTTTTTAGAGGCAATATAGATTAATAAGTAATGTATAATGACATATAGTCTTTCTTAGAGACAATTTAAGAAATTAATATTTGATGTTTACAATATAATAAAAGAAAATATTTATTTATATATATGTGATGTCAAAGTGAAAAAAATAAATTTTAATTAAATTAATGATTTTAAAAATTAAATTCTGAGTTATTGTCTGTCCTATATGTGGTCATATTTTTAATAAAAAAATATCAAACTTGTACTATAATTATTGGATTATGGCCCCGGGTAGTGTAGTATATGTTAGGTACATGCAGAGTGTTAGAGTTATTTATAATTTTGATTCATAATCAATTTTTATTTTTTAATATATGAATTTGCACGACTTTTGAATAATTGTGATACACATTGTTTCGCTTTCTATAGTTTAGTTATATTTTAGATCATATTGTATAATATATATAATATTTGTTCTTCTAAATTATTGGATTAAAGATAAGATTGGTTTAATATCCACGAATTTGAAGTGGTCCAAAAAAGAAGGAAAAAGGACTGAAAAATAAAGCCAAGTGCACGTGTCCACTTGCCTGGTCACACGTGCGGTCGGCAGGCACTCCAACATACACCAAACAGAGGCCAATTTATTTTAAAAATTATATTAAAATTTTAAAAAATTCTATAAATATAATGAAATAATGAATTTAACACTATAAATCAGTTTATTTGATAATTTTGAATTTAATTTAACACTAGAAATCAAAACTCACAATGAGCACAAGTTTGTATTGGCTCTGCAATCCCTTATTTGTAATTCCTGCGTGCTGCATGCTTCACCCCTCACTATAACCTACTTGTTCCAACAAGGAACCGTTTGAACTGGATTTACGAGGGAAATACGAATTTATTCTTCAAAATTTATCAAATATTCATATAATTAAAAATAATCGGTCAAATTTTTAATTTTTTAAAACTATCTCAAAATTGAAACCATCTCTTTTAATCGATTAACTGGATTAAATTTATTTCTAACGATCCAAAAATTGCTAAATTCTTTCTTTCCACTTAGTTTTTTAATTTTTAATTATTAATACAATGACTATTAATTAATTATTTTTTAATCAAATATTTTAAGCCTATAGATTGATGGCGTGCATAAACGCCATATCATATAATATTATCTGTCTAATTAAAAAATTATGAATAATGATTAATTATTGTTATTCTTATAATTAATAATTAATTATATGTTATTATAAATGTAGTGAAATAAAATTTATATTTATTACTGAAAAATATGTGCATTAGTAAATATAATTAAAATTATTTAAACATCACTTATTTTCCTAAATATTTTATTTTATTTTTAATTTATTTTAATCTTAACACTAACTAAATTAAACTTTTGGAATATGTTCACGTATAATTTTATTGTGATATATTCTTGTACATATTTTCTTCAATTTTAATTCCAATCCAAACGGTCTTATATGAACTTGATAGTCATCAATGCCTGAATATAATGCCTATGATGGAGAGGAATGTTATTGCTGGCTTTTTCTATTTTAACTTGATGAATGAATTAAATAGTGAAAGAAAAACATATATGTAGGTAGAAGTCATGACTCAGAAACCTTATTTATATAGTTATTATGATCAGTACGGCTTTTCTGCAGAAAGTGCACTGCATGAAAAGTTGGAACAAGTTTGTGAGCTTCGGCAGACATTTTGGCAGAAGATTTCAAAGGCCTAATCTAATCTACTTTGTAAATCTGCCTACCAGGTACAATCCATGTGTTAGGCCCCAGTAGCTTCTTTTATTTCTATGATCAAATCACTGTAAACCAAACAAATTTCTTTGTTTAGTACAATTAGATAGACTGTTTATCAAGATCGACAGAATCCAGTAACTTCATATTCGATTTCTAGAGCAGTAAAATTTGGCCAGATCTTATTTTTTTCACCCGCGTCTAAAATACCAAATTAGATAAATTAGTAGCTCTGGACATCGATGAACTTAGATAAAAAAAATTCTCTAAAACTGCAATGAGAAAAAAGAAACCAAATATGTGGTCACTTGAATCTTTCTATTGATGGAATGGACAATTTCCTCTTAATCAAATCCAACTTTAACTAATAGTATATAAGCGTTGGCCTTATTTATAACAAAATTATAAATATCAATAGAGAATTTGTCCTAGTTGAGAAAGCCACCACTAGAGAGCAAAGACTATGCATGATTTATTTTTATGACCTCTCCTTGAATTCAGCTCTTATTAGTGCCTTCACGAGTTGTGCATGGAGTTTATATATGTGCAAAACACAATGTTGGGAGAGAAGTCAACATCATTCAAAAAAATATTAATATCAAGTGAAAGATATACCAAATTTTGATGTGAAAAAATTCTTTAACAAAAAAAAATAATATATTTATATACATATACCTGTTTCTGACAGAGCAAGAACAAATCTAATCGCATATTTTTCTTTAGATTTGTCCCTGTTGTCAACTCCTTAAACAGTGCGATTTCTGATAAAACTAATCAGAACAGGAGAATTTTTAAAAGCATAGGGAGAGAGATCCTGTGCATGACATGTATTATGTATACAAGGAGGAAGAGGAGACAAAATGGTGCCTGGACGCACGTACGCACTCGGCATGCACACGGATGGAATCTATCAATGCACACGTCTCTCTCTCTCTCTCTGCACAGTGGTGGGTGATGAGTACATGCATGCATGTGTTGGTGGACATGCCATTTGGCATGTGTGTGTGTGTGAGAGAGAGAGAGCCTCTCGATCTCTTTTTCGCTGTCGTGCGTCACTGCCTACGCGCATTTGCTTTCTTTCGTAGTAAATGCAGCGTTGCAGAGAGGATTAATTAGAGAGAGAGAGAGAGAAGGATGACGGCGACGACCTCTCGATCTCGTTTTCGTTGTCGTGTGTCACTGCCTACGCGCATTTGCTTTCCTTCGTAGTAAATGCAGCATTGCAGAGAGGATTAATTAGAGAGACAGTGAGACAGAGAGAGAAGGATGACGGCGATGGCCTCTCAATCTCGTTTTCGCTGTCGTGCGTCACTGCCTATGCGCATTTGCTTTGAGGATTAATTAAAGAGAGAAAGAGAGAGAGAGAGAGAGAGAGAGAGAGAAAGAGAGAGAGAGA
>LTAE01003999.1:1589-34451 GCA_001647135.1 Pontederia paniculata | reverse complement strand
ATAAGATGCTCGTGATGATATTGCAACACATGGACATAAGAGTCCCTCTTTCTTATATTTGTCATTATATTTCCTTAAGTTATACTTAACAGTTTGAATCCAGTGGGACTCACTTGTTGCCATGTATCTAAGACTTCCGCATATGTGCATCGACATATCCATTTATATTCCTTTATGTACTTTGTCTTTCGCAATATTTGTAATCGTTTCTTTGACCAGTCAAAGTCTATGTCTAAGTCAAGATTTATGCCATGTAAGCAAGTCTCCGTAGCGTCTCCGAATGTGCATTTTATCATATGACAGAGTGTGTTTTTGGGGCGTTACAGTGATGTCAACGACGGTTGAGGTGAAATAGGAAGGAGCTCGTCCTAATATTTCAAATTTCAGTTCTTTGGATACAAATTTTTTTTTAGAAATTTCATTCATCATAACTAGTTGTTCGATTCAAAATAATATAAATTAGTCGGATGATATTAATAAACTTGAATACTGTGAGGCAAAAAAAAATGTTAAGAATGATGTCATGTTCCTCACACAAGTGAAGTCAAGTAGATTTGCATTTCCTTGTTGCCTTGATCTCCAACGCCAAATTATCAATATCATTCTTCATGATCTAAACTATGTTTTGTCAATCCAAAGATGTACCTTTTAGCTGTGACATTTTTGAAGTTCCAATATGAGTCTTCTCTCTCCATTTTAAGAATATAAAATGTTAAAGAATAATTAGTGGCATTTTGATATTTAGAGTTTGAGACTGGGAAGTTTTTTCTAAGAGATATATTAATGCCAATGTAGACCTTTTTTTATGTTGCTTTACAGATTTTTTATAGTGTTGCTATTAGATGCGTCAATAAGAAAAATATATCAAATATTTTTTAGTCTAATTAAAAGAGGGAGAGAAAGATCAAAGCAAACACTTGACAAGTTAATAGAATAAGATCTATTGAAAAATATATTCAAAAAATTAGTTACTGATGAAGCGCAATAACGTCATTTAATCTCCACTTAATGGGATATGTTGTTGCTTTACAAGTTTCATTTATTCTAAATATCTACCCCTACTAGAGACAACATAATTAAGATGGCAATGGTGGAGACAGAAGAGACTAAGATCTATGATGAGGACTTGTTCAAGTGCGATGTCCCTCCTCCAAGGTTGAAATTTTAGGGAGGCTATCTATCAGCTCACCGGGTCAATTTAAAGGTAAAACATTGACAACATATTGTGCATAATGTTTGCTTTTTTTTTTTCTAAACATTTTTTATGACTTGAACTGCGTCCTGTGAATATTGATGCTGGAGAGTGGAGACTGTATTTTGGTTCAATCATTTGCGAGGGTGGTCCTCTCAAAAGCAGATGTATAATGCCCACAAAGGGAAAAACGAATGAAGTTGATGAAAATGATTTTACGTTACAAGCTTCAAAGATGATAATAATATTTTAAAAAAATGCATGCACTTATAATAACTTTTTTTACAACAGAATTAGCCTAGAGTTTAAAGACCATCATCAAAGTTAGGATGAAATAATAACTTACACAATAAAAATTTTTTTATTAAAAATATCTTCGTCATAACTAAATATGCGACTTAGGACAATACATATTAATCGTGACTAAATTTATAAAAAGATGGTGACAATCGAAAAAAATAATCATTTATCATCCACACCTCAACATCTAAACTAATCAAACAAAGAACAGCTGTAGCATGCATCTACTAATTAGCATTACATCCTGGTTTAACTTCATGATGTAAAATTCTAACTACTCATGTCTAAATTAGCAAATCGCCACAAAACCGCCCACTAAACTTTGCATGCTTTAAATTAGTACACCATTTCCCTCCTCCACCTTCCTCTATAAAACACACCCTCTTCGCTAAAAACACCACCACCACATCCTAACTCTTTTATTAGCGGCCATGGCTTCTCAAAAGTCCACCCTTTCCTTCTTCCTTTGCGCGCTGTTGTTCGCCATTGTGGCTTGCACCGTTGCAGGCAGCCATGGCGTCACGGACGAACCAAAGACGTACGTCGTTCATGTCAGGAACAAATACGCCGGCGGTGTCGACCTATCAGACAGCGAGCAGCGAAAGCGGTGGCACATCTCGCTCTTGAGGTCGGTATTGCCGAGCGCCAACGCCTCGGCGGAGGACCCTTCCGACGAGCCCCGGCTGATACGTTCCTACGGCGTCGTCGCCAATGGCTTCTCCGCGCTGCTCACCGATCAGGAGCTGCAGGCCATGTCGAAGAAGGAATGGTTCCTGCACGCGCACCGGCAGCCGTCCTACGAGCTCCACACGACCCACACCCCGGACTTCCTGGGCTTGCGGAGCCCCGACCGCCGGGGCGTGTGGGACGTCTCCAACATGGGCGAAGGGGTCATCATAGGCGTCGTCGACACCGGCATCATGCCGGGGAATCCTTCGTTCGACGACGAAGGGATGCCGCCGCCGCCGGCCAAGTGGAATGGCACCTGCCGCTTCCAGAACAAGACGTTCTGCAACAACAAGCTCATCGGCGCGATTTCGATGTCCTTCTTGGACAGCGATCCCACGGACATAGTCGGCCACGGCACGCACACGGCGAGCACGGCCGGAGGAGCGTTCGTGAAGGACGTCGCCTTCTACGGGCTTCGTCCGGGCGTCATGTCCGGGATGGCGCCTCGCGCGCACCTCGCCGTCTACAAGGGATGCGACGATTGGGGAGGCTCCTTAAATTGCAAGAATGCGGGCTATGGGATCATGTCTGCCGTCCGAGATGGGGTGGACGTGATCACGGCCTCCGTACAAGTCGAATCCGACAAGACAAATAGCGTCGCCAAAGACGACATCGCCCTGGCCGCGTTCATGGCGATCACGAAGGGGGTGTTGGTGGTCTGCTCGGCAGGGAACGAGGGGCCGGACCCAGGCTCGGTCAGAAACATAGCTCCTTGGATCCTAACGGTAGCCGCCGGCACGACGGACCGGAGGGTCGTCGCCATGGTGAAGCTCGGGAACGGGCAGGAGATCAACGGCGAGTCGCTGTTCCAACCTTTCGATTACGAGGCGAAGATGCTTCAGTTGGTCTACGGCGGCGCTTGCAGAAGGGCCTATCATGGCAAGCATCCATCGCCCGGCGATCTCGACGGTCTCGACGTCCGTGGAAAGATAGTCCTCTGCGATGGGCATGGATCAAGTAAGGCCTCGATAGGGGGTATCGCGCGGAGCGCAGGAGCTGCCGCTGTGATCATTATTAACGACATCGTGGAAGGATACGTGACCAAACCAATCGTCCATCCGCTCCCGGCGTCTCAAGTGGCCTTCGCCGACGGGCTCAAAGTAAAAGACTACATGAACTCCACCGGCAAGCCGGTCGCCACCATTGTCTTCAAGGGCACTGTGGACGGAGCTGTCCAGTCGCCGATGGTGGTGTTCTTTTCCAGCAGGGGCCCGAACGCCGTCAATCCAAGAATCCTAAAGCCAGATATCACAGCCCCCGGCTACTCCATCCTCGCGGCATTCAATAGACCAGCTCAAATATTGAGATCCGGCACCTCGATGGCAGCGCCGCACGTCGCCGGCATTGCGGCACTGATCAAGAAGGCTCATCCCGACTGGTCTCCGATGGCCATTAAATCAGCGATCATGACGACGGCTTACGTGAACGGACTCGACGGGAAGCCGATCCTGGACTCCGACGGCAGACCCGCCAGCTACTACGCCATGGGCGCCGGGCACGTCGACCCAGGGAGAGCCCTGGACCCGGGGCTGGTGTACGACATGGCCCCGGAGGATTACCACCCCTACATCTGCAACTGTGGATTGGAGAAAAGAGTGTTGGACGACTTGAAATTGGACTGTGCGACGACGGAGATGGTCGCCGATGAAGACCTGAACCTGCCGTCCATCTCGGTGTCCCTCGGGAGCGCCAACGGCAGCGTCACGGTGACACGAACGGTGACGAACGTCGGGGAGGCGAACTCCGTTTACCAGGCGGAGGTGGAGGCGCCGACGGGGGTTTCCATCACGTTGGAGCCACAACGTCTGGAGTTCACGCAGATGAACGAGAAGAAGAGCTTTCGTATCACGTTTAAAGCCGCAGGCGGTGGCGGGACGGTGGAGGGGCACCTGAAATGGGCCTCCATGGCATCCGCACATATCGTTAGAAGCCCAATTGTGGTCGAACTACGTAGCCCATGATCCATTCTTTCAACTCCCCCTTCCCCTTCCCTGTGAAAGAATTATGTTTCATTCCACATGAAGAAGAAGAAGAAGAAGAAGAAGAAGAAGAAGAAGAAGAAAGAGTTCATGGTTAAAGTTTTTATGGTGATAGCAGCATCTTTTACTTTTATTTATTTTATTCTTAAAATATTAAGTAATATATATACTATTTAATACTTCATCTATCCACATTGTTGATATCTTTGCTTGGTTCTTCCCGCAATTCGGCTTCATATTTCTTTTTGTGCCGATTTTATCTTATGTTTGATTCGGTAGGCATCCATCCAAATGCTACGTTAGATTTGTTTTCTATTGAACAAATCTTCTATAAAAACATTGTTTTAGAGAAAAACATATAACATTGTTTTAGAGAAAAAACATATAACAATAAATTATCATGTTATATGCTTCATCATATAACATTGTTTTCTCTTGAACAATCTTCTATAAAAACAAACTCATTTTTTTAGAGAAAAAAAAATCTCATAGGCCAGGGTTCATTATTAAGGGGAAATTATATCCTTGTGTAGGGAGTTATGACATATTAAGATTCATGTTATTCAAGATAATTAGGGGAGGAGGGTAAGGCTTAAAATGTTGAGGTTTATAATAACAATATAACTATTTTTCAAATTTTCTCAAGACTATATTCTCATGAATATAAAGATAAAGACTTCTAAGGTTTGCTTCTTTCCACATTAAACTTTAAAGTTATGTTTGAAATTATCAAAATTCATTCCACAGCCACGAGTTGGAAAAATAAATCAGGCATCTCCCCAGCTCCCTAACTTCAATTAACCACTGCTGAGACATGAACTGCACAGAAAACAGTTGTCATAAGAGTCAAGAAAATGAGCTACCACATGTTCATGACAGTAAAAACATTTAAACTAAAGGAGTGCATTAACATGAAGCCACTACAAAATTCTCCCAGCTAAATGTTATTTCATTGTTTGCCAAATATCAGACAGCTAGTTTTCCATTCTGAGAGGGGTGTTGATACACTCACGACCAGGGAAAATGAAGGCATGCTAGGTTCAATAAAACATGTCATTGCCGAGTCCTTTTTCCATTTTCCAGGCAGTGACTAAACTTGTTTTATAAAAGATGTCATGCCAATGTTGCGATTCTTCGATAGAATTTGTAAACTCATAACTAGACACCCATATTTTATAATAATACTATTTTGGAAGATCTTAACTGTACGAAGAACCTAGCAACATGTAATACCATTAATCAGTGATACCTTTATAAACAACCTAACATAATATACCGTTTGTCAACGCAATAACAATCTGAGGGCAAATATCACATTCGGAAGCTAGTTTAAAGGTCCTCGCATAATACATCATGCTATTTCCTGGCAGACACATGGCATTCAGTGCAATGCATGTCAAAAACACCATAGTGCAGTAATGCCACACTGCAATTTTCTTATAAGAAAGTTCAAAAGTGCACAATGGTACAACACTTATTTTCTTTGTTTATAGTGGGGATATCATATGAGAGTGTCCTTCTGTCTTAGGAACCCTATTTTCTATTTATAAAACCACACCATACAGTCTTATGTTTTCTTGTACATTCTGCTATTAAGATCAAATAGTCAACCTCTCCCACCTAAAAAAGGTACACAATGGATATCATGGGCCGAATTCTTGTCCACAGCCTATACGCACCTTCTTCACAATAAATAAGAATGTCCATAATTTGGTCGAACCTCATCAAAAGCTATTGAGTATATTCAACAAGATTACATTAGCACATTGTACCTCATTTTATTAATCTAAGGTCTATGACCCAATGTAAACTCCACTAATTGCATGAAACCCATTGCTACATAACATAGTTTGGAATGCCAGAAGAAAACAAGAAAATGGTTGTCATTCAACTTGATATGCCTTTACATTAAAAATCAAACACGAAGATTCCATCATTTCAGCTTTTAGGTTTATTATATCAGCTGATTAATTATTGTGCGCCGGAGTATCTAGCTATTTCAGAACACAATGTGAATGTCATTTCTAAATAATCCTTTATGAATAAAGGAAACATGTTTGCAGTGTAGAGGTCTATGATTTGCAAATTTGGCATGGCAACTAAGCAAAAAAAAAAAAAAAACTGACCAATGTTCAATAAGATTCTTAAATATAACATATTGATGGACAATCTAACTCACCAAATATGATTTCTGCTGATTCTGATGCATATGATCATGGTCTCAAGTTATCCTTCTTGATCAGAATCTGAATCACTAGCATTATAGCCTACACAACAGATGATCAAATGGTCAGCACAATTCATAATTGTACTGACGAGCGAATTATAACTATCAAAAACATAAGTGCAAATAAAATAAGAATGATGATGCACATTTAACTTTCTGATGACATATACTGACCTGGATGTTTATTGCTGACCTGCCAAACTGATGATCTATACCTAGATGCTTTTGTAAACCATGCATTTGCCTGCAAAGTCAAGTCCAACCTACTCAGTTTTCAGATTTAATGGGAGGATAACATTTCTTTGATGAAACAACATAAAAAATGTAAGAATCTCATAACATATGAGAAAATAGGGGAGCTAGCGAAAACAAATATTGAAAACTGAAACTGCATTTATTTGTAACTATGAAATGATGAGAACTCTAAATGTAGGGACTATGAAAATCGTGTTGATGCTGACACAAAAGAATCTTGAGAAGACACTTTGTCATACAACATAACTACATTTGACTTAGGAGATCTAAGTTTTAGTTTCCTTAAATGATCTAAAAGTTACATTGTTTGAGAAAAGCAAATGTCAGATGCTGCAAATTCTTATTTTTCTTTAATTATAGAAAGAAATTCAGACACAATATTCCTGCCAGACAATCAATGATGGCTCTGTCTCTCTTCACATGCAAAAAGTAAAAAGAACTGTATTTTCTTAGAATACAAATTAATGTATACGAAAACAAGAATAAAAGACTAAATGTGACACTCGTACTTTCCAAATTGTAGCTCAAGTAATTTGTAAGCGTACACATCTAAGCCCAACAAATAGGGGCAACATTCTATAACCTCTAAGTACTAAATCTGGCACTTAATGGATTGAACCAGATAAGGAAGGAAGACAAAACAATTCATTCGGAACATCAAGTAAGTGTAAAAGCGTGCATTAATATGTGAATTGCAAATTCAGGATATGTGTAGTTTGTAGGAGCATTCAGTACTCTCAAAAGATGGTATGCATTTGTGTCCATGCAGTTCACTTTATAGGCAGTGAAATGGATCACAACTGAACAAGCAAATTGGATATCTAGTTCCGACTACAAAAAAAGGGGATATTGGGAAACCCAACATGATTATGTGTTCTGTCATCCTTCAGGAAACATTCCAATGCCACAAATGTTACGAGTATGCGAAAATCTGAATTTTCATTGTTCAAGCTTGTCTTAAGTATATTATTTGGTGCTTATAATAGTTCAACAATAACACTTACAAAGCTAGAATCAGAAAGTATGAAAGAAAAACACTATATACAGAAAAACAAGATAAGAAAGCAAAAATTTTTTTTTTCCTCAAGATACAATAGTGTTGCCAAATAAACTTCATAATGTGATATAGTGCACTATTGTGTTAAGTCATGACAACTGACAAGGAATAAAAAAAATATCCCGTTCTCGATGGAACCTGAAACAAAGAGAATATAATGAATGCACCTTATAACACAAGCAGATAAGAAACTGCAACAATTAGTTTGACTATGTAAGCCTAATGCATAACCTAGTTAAGTGGTCACTTCCTTAAAAGCAAATCTTGTTTTCTTTTCTTTCAGTAGAAACCAACTCTTCCGTTCATGTACTAATGCTTCCTGGAAGGCCTATCAACTATGCAATCGAAAGGGCATCGTTTCTGAAGAAAAGGAAAATAAAGATGACAAATTTATGCTTTTAACTATCGGATTCCAAAGCGACAGATACCGCATCGATCAGTGGAACACGCGAAGAACAGCCGATGCAGTGAGAAACACAAAAAAGGCGCAATCTTGGCGAAGGAAACCGATAATTAAACCTCCCGATCATTAAACCCACGCTCAAAACTAACACAAAGGGTATTGCACGAGAGAAAAAAAGAGCGTCTCACCGTCTCATCGCTTTTGGCGACGCCGTAGCCGATGCGGTACATCTGACCGACGAGCACCTGCATTGCAACGTCCCCACTCGCGGCCTCCTTGAGCGCGTCCTCGAACCAGCGATCGACGCAGTCGGCCACCACCTCCCTCAGGGGGACGCGATCGTCCTCCGCTCCATCCATGACCCGTTCGTCTGCCGCGCCGACTGCCGACGCCTTATCCTTCTTCGACGCCGCAGATGTTCTCGACCTGGCGGATTTCTTCGCCTCGGAGTCTCCCTGGAGCCCCTCGGCGCCAGCAGCGCACCCGCAATGCTCCAAGTACGCCGTCGACCGCTGCCTCTTGCCCATAAAAGGGGACGGCGGCAGCAGGGGCGGCGGCGGCGGCGGCGAGGAGGCAAGAAGGGGGAAAGACTTGAAGAAATGCTTGGACGCCAAGGCGAAGGACGGGAAGAGAGAGGAAAGGTTTTGGTGGCGGTGAGAGAAAGCTTATACATACGACGGCGCAGCGGAGTTGGGAGTCATTGGAGTTATTTACTTATTTGTTCGTTGTTATTGGTCTTGGCTCATATGAATTCTATCGAGGTACGATTGCGGCATTCCTAAAATCTCGCGAAAGATTTTTTATTAGAATTTTTTATACGATCTAATTCAAATATCATCGATTATTTAATTTAAATTTTTTAATAATTATCTTGATTGTTTTTTTATTTTTTATAATTTAAAGTATGACCTCCTTGGTAATTAAAAGATAGCATGAATAAAAGTCTATTCGGGTTCATAAGTCAGATATATTTGATGAAATTATTCACTCAATCAAACTTTTAAAATATTTCTATTTTATTAAAAACTAATATTGTTCAACATTTTTTTCATATTTTAAAATTATTTTATAAATGATTGATAATATAAATTTCATATATTTTGTTCTAGCTCACTTTCTTTATTTTTACTAAATATATTTCAAGAATAAATTATTTTTATTAATATTAATTTTATCTTGTTAAAAGACACTTTTTTCTTAAAGATAGATAGTCTAGGCCAATCAACTCTTTTGTTTATACAAAATAATATTAGTAAAGTTCAACAATTTTTAAGGTATTTTAGTAATTTTATGTTTAACAATTTAAATTATAATTTATGTATTAGTACTAACTAAACACGCTAATATGCTATTATCGATAATTATAAAGTATTAATTTATTTTAAGGTAATTTAAATTATTGATTAATAAAAATAGGAATACGGCCAATCGTTTTGAATATTATTTTGCTGCTCTAGTTATGCATCGTTCACTGAAAAAATATAACAGACAAATATTATTTAGTAAAACACTTGTATCAAGGCTTAGCATCTGACTAATCCAGTTTGAGAGGATTGATGATCTCTCTCAAGAAAGTGTTGGCGTGGAGGCTCGAGCTCGAAACTATTAACTCCTTTATCCCTGAACTTCGGGGCTCAGACTCCACTACCATCTGAGCTAACTCTCGTTGGTTATAATGAACAAAATTTGATAATTAATATTGATTAGCCAGGATGAAATTCGATATTATGATAATAATGAAAGAGAATTAATAAACTTTTATATTCATATTACAATGCATCTTTAGTTGAGAAAAAAAATATAAATCAAAAGACATAATTGTTTACATTTATTTGAAGGAAAAAAACTTATTTTTTCAGAAGGATTCCTAGATCATTGCGATTCATTAAGTACTGAAAAGCTAGGTGATATTCAATTTTGATAATGGCTTACTTTTTTTTATTGATATCCATATTTAACTTTCAAAATTTTCATTTTTTAAATTGATCATTGATAACATATTCATTAGATTCACTCGATTAACTCATTCTTTTAAAAAAAATAGTTAAAGTGAATAGTCGATAATAAACATGATAATTATACTGGTATACTTTATTACATGATTGACTATCAGAAAAACAGAAAAAAAAAAACTAAAGCGGTAAAAACATCAGGTAAATATTTGATAATAAATAATGTGGATAGATCATCTCAGTAATTTGGACAATGGGGACAAAATCTTAGTTATAGAAAGATATTGATCTCTATGAAACTTCATAATTCTTTGAATATTTCTGATACTTGTAGGACAAAGACATTTACAAACTGATGTATACAATAAAAATTGTATACAAGCTGATGTTTCAGAGAACTTACTGTGCAGTACATACACTGGTGTATGCATGAAAAGAATACAGGAACAAAAAAATCCTGTAAACTGTTCTTTCATTGCGACCAAAATAAATAATTTTAAATTTAATCTCCCAATTACCCGTTCTGGATTTGGATATCTAAAGACCGTAATTTTTTTCTGCAATCTCTCTTAGCAATATGCATCTTATGAATCACTCCAACTATCTCCATCCTCATCATCACTTCCTGCACATGCCTGTTGCACAACATATGTTTAGAAATTGCCTGCATCCAAGAAGCAAAACTTACAGCAAGTGTAATAACAGACCTGACGAATTGCGTTGGCTTTCTCCAGAATGGCAATGACCTTAAGGTTTGTCGGAGGACCACCCTTTAATTTCAAGCTTGGCGCTGCAAGTGCTGCTGGCTTCAGACTGAAGGACTGGTACAGAACAGGAAGTGTCAATGAACGGTAGCTAAAACTCTTTCCTCTAGTATCATATGACATGAACACTGTGCAGAGTACTAACCTTGTTCCTTATCTGCTCTAAGAATGATCCTCTTCCATCTAGCTTAAGCATGGCCGGAGAACGAAACAGCTCAGGTGCCTTCCTCAACTGCAGAATTTTGAATTATTGATGGCACCATCTTGATTGAATGAATAATATAGAGCTTAGCTGTGGTTTTTACCTGGCTTTTATCATGAGCAGCCACAGCCTCAATCAAGGCATCTCTAGGCCTGTTCAGAGCTGAGTGTGGTTTTCTCAGTAGGGGTGGTGGTAATGGAGGAAGCCCAGTGTTCAGACGACTTGGAGAAGGATTAAAGTCGCCTTCCGCAGGTGATTCTGTCTGGAATGAAATTTGAGACTGAGGTATCTCTCTATCTGAACTTGCTACAGGATTTTGAGATGTTTCTACCTCAACACTTGGTGATGATTGCGCAAATTTAGAACTCTGATCTTCTGTGTCCAGTGTACAGTTTGATACGGTTAAATGCTGTGAATTATCTTTTAGCAATGGAGTATAAGGAGAGCTTGTACTCTCTGATGGTGTCAGTGTTCCTGTTGGCTGCACTGTGGATTCTACAAATGCTTCATTTCCATAAACAACCTTGTCATCTTCAACAGGTGATGTCAAATTACTCATATCCGACTCCCGAAGTTCATCACTGGCAACAATGGCTTGTGTCTCTTTCGATGTATTGAACAATTTGTTTTTGACAGATGACAATTTTCCAGATCGATTCATCGATGAAGCCGGAAGGCTACCACACTGTTCAGAGCATATAATGATATCTTCTTTATCAACCACCAAATCAGATATTCCTTCACATAGATTTGCAGCAGCTGCATGGTGCTGAGGAGAGCTACCGCCAGAATACTGCACACAATTTTTTGAATCAAAACGATATTCGCTCGCTGAAGTCTCTGAAAGGTTGTTAACACGATCCACCAAGTATTTGTCATCAGTGTCTTGTACTGTAGGAGGCTTTAATTGATTGCAAGAAGTATGATTTAGCTTCTTACTTTCTTGTTCTTTAATTTCTTCAAAGTCAGAATCTGTAGGAGGATATCTTTCCTCTGATAGGGAGACACAAACAATTGCGCTGTCCGATACCTTTGCATCACTAGATTTTTCTATTGTTTTTTGACTAATAACTGGATCATCTGAGGTGGTTCCTTCTTGATCCTTGGCTGCTATAACCAATGGTTTCCAGTAAAAGCTTGATTGAGAATGCAACCTGCTGGGCCTACAAGTTGCATCTGTGATACGGGTGTCAGGATGGATTTCATTATTCCTGAACCTGTAAGGAGAGTTATCTGATGCCTTGGCATCAGCACCATTTTCAATTTGGTGTACATCTGACATGAGAGGTGAAGTTAAATTAGTCCTCTTCTCCTCAAGTAACTGTGCAGCCAAGTTACCTAAGGCATCCGAGAATGAAGGATTTGATACGCCTTTTCTAAACAGTGTGCTGAAACCTGGAGATTCAGTAGAGTTTGCAAGAGACTGTTGTTCACATAGCAGAGCTTCAGATTCTAGTTCTTCTGCATTGTGATCATAATTCATTTCTTGAGTATCCCCATCAACGGAACATAGGTCTGGTTTGCTTCTGTGATCCACTTCTGTTTCTGAATCCATGGTGGTGAGGGCGTCTGCATAATTGTCCATCTCACTAGAGAAATCATCCGAAAGAAAGCCATCGGAACTCTCCTCTGTTATAGTGTCAGCATCAGCTAAAAATCCATTTTGATCTACCTCCTGAGGCAATGGAATATCCAGTATTTTCTCGCTCCATGGACAGTGGTCCAAATGGACATCAATTTTGTTTCCATCATCAAGAAGCAATCTCCTTTTATCTGCCTTGGAACACTTAGCTGATACTTTTGAAAAATGAACAGTTGCCTTTACTGGGGATTTTTTCATATCATTTTTCTTCTCCATCTGCTTATCTGATTCATAAATGGCAGCTGGCATTGTCATTTCATCCTTCCCGAGTGACGATCTTCGGCTTCTCGCTATATTTGTTGATGCATCAATTGCAATGTCACGCACTTCGATTACAGACTCAGTAGATGTCATGTGATTGTTCAATGAAGGTTCAGAGACCAATTTAGCCTCAAGGGAATGAATTTCAAGAATATGCTCCATATAATTTCTTATACATGAACCATTTTCATTGAACTTCCTTGATTTTAATCTGGCATCCGTTGATTTAGCTTCATCCGAATCTCGGCCAGGTGTAGGTTCCAATCTGCAGGATGATGGTCAACTAAGTTAATTGAAAGAACCTGACAGATGAATACATGAAGACATGTGCACAGAAGGGCTTACCTGCTATCTTCAGATATTGATGACTGTGGAGTTTCAGTTTCTCTCAAATGTGGTTTCTTCTGAAAGGTGAAATTGAATATGAACTTAGGATATCATGTATAGTCGATCTAAGGCTAAACCAATTAGAAATAGTGAAAACAAAGAATGTAAGTGACATTTCAAGGCAATAATGAACAAAGAAGCAAAAATGCTAGTTGAAGTATCATTCCTTAAATGTTTTTTGATATTTGCCTATGCATCTACGCAAGGAAGGATTTCTACCTTAGTTTTGCAAGCTTGTCTTTCCATTTGAGCCTCTTCCTCTACCAATGTAGCTAGGGAGGTCATTCTATAAATCGATGGATCAGTATATCTTTTTAAGCATGCTCCATCACCAGATACATCAAACCTGATGAAAAAAAGAGTAGTCGTTAATGAAAGCTGCTACATCCACATAATTCATAAAATATAACAGGGGTAATAAGTTTAATTTTTGTACTTGTCCAGCATAAATAACTTTGGTGGACCACGGCACTCTTCGTAGGAATTCATAACAAAGTGAGGCATGTCTCCCCCAGTGACAAGATTCTGGCCAATTCGAAGATTACCATGCCACTCCATACCTTCAATATGTTACCATAATGTTTTTAGACAATTAGGCTTTCAGGAAGAACATATAACAAATTTCTAAACATAACAAAGACATCGATTTCTTCATGAGCTATTACTCAATGCTGCACCTAAATCCGGAAAGCTGTGTAGTGAGAAGTAAAAGACCGAGAATTGTCACAGATTATACAGTTCATACTTCACTAACCTTCACTGTAAGAAAAATGTGAATAAGTAGGCTGAGCCAAAATACTCTTCTCCAGTAGTGGCAATTCAGTCTCTAGCTGTTTGATGCGAAGCATCATTCCGTGTCCTCTAGAAGATGTATTCGTTATTTCTTCGTGCAAATCATGAAATATATCGGCAGCTAATCTGTTGTAAAAAAGTTAGCGTTTTTATATCAGTGAAACGAATTTTCTTTCCAATATGACAAATCATATATGTGAATACTATCTATATACTTTCATGTAGTGGTTTGAAATATCAGATTTCTAGCTGAAATATCCAAGATATAGTTAAGTATTTATCAGACATCCGAAATGCACCTCAAACGTTTCAACTTTCAAGTATTCAAGCTTCTCACAGGTTTGATCTGTTGATGGACAAACTCTACCACTGAACTTTTAGATTCAGTAATATGTAAGACTTTGAATCCAATGGACCCAAAACTTGGAGGATTTGTTCGAACTTAGTTCGAATGCCATCGAATCCGCAAAACCAACACATTTCGCATAGAAAGATTACATATTTACTTATGTAGGCCAACTGATGAATTTAACATCAACCTGAGATGACCATAACATTGACTATGTTCTCTCAACACAAAACTCGAATTTGGATGTTCTTTATGTGTTGTATCAACCGAATCAAATAAATGACAACTCCAAAAGGTGATAGAATCAACTTTGCTAAATAGTTCAGCATCAACAATTGAGTGCTGAATAATTCAGAAACAAACGGATAATATAACACAGACATGAGCTGATATGATTATTGATTGTGCTGTTTGAATTCCCTAACAAGTTCGGTTATTGGTAGGAAAAAAAAAACCATGCACGAGAACTAATAATTTGCTCAATTCCAAATAAAGTTCAACGAAATATGAAATCAAAAGAATGAGAAGATAAAATGAGTTCTCGTTATAATTCAGTGCTAAAATGCTGAAACTTCAATCTGAAACATGAACAGAGTCAAAACCCAAGAAAACAACAGAGTAAAAAAAAAAACAGAAAACAAAAGATCCAAATTCAAAACTCACTCTGCAAGATCTCCCAGCTGCCTCAGGAGCCCGACCAGGCCGGCCATGCCAACGCCGTCGAGAACCGCCTCCGGGTCATCCTTGTCCGCAGTCCGGTACAAGTCCGAGTTTCCCAGGCCATACTCGTTCCTCAAATGGTATCTGATTGTCGGCATCTCCTTTCAAACTCCTCAGGCACAAACTGCTCTGTTTGCTTCCTTATATGTCAGCATCCACTGCTATGATCCTGACATTGGAACCATGCAACAAAGCTCAGACATCAATGGCAATATCAAGACAGAGATGATGGAAATAATCTCTCAGTTTCATTCAGGGCATAGCAGGGGGGGAATGACTTTGAGGAGAAGAGCTAGAAACAGGGGAGTTTTTGAGCTTTACTTGATCAAGGTTGGCACATTACATGAACACCACTTGAAATATATTGGGCTTCAATTTGGATGAAGGTTTTATGTGTAACAGCTAATAAGCAAATAAATGGAATTAGAAGCTTAACTCTATGACTTATTTGTTGGAAAAATTATTATCTAACGACAATTAGTGGATAACTAATGAATTAAGATATAATGATAAGTACTAATCGAAATAACGCATAAAAATTATAATGACAATAAAAAAATTATATATACTATAAATTTTAGACCTTAATTTTCTTTGAGTCCCTATGAAACGCGTTTATTTATAATTTATAATGGACCAACCTATAGGCACTACTATACGTGCATATTATTATCACAATATTTTTACGGTAGCTAAACAAGTGTTCTCATCATTCAGATATCAGAAAAAAGAAGGGTTCCTTGTTTTCAAAATTTTCATTAACAATAGGGAAATAGATATTACTTTTAGTGAATTAAAATGCATATTTGTCATATCACTGGATATATTTTCTCCGAAAATTATATTATTAATTTGTTACTACACTAATATATAATTAAATAGTTAAAGTTTCTAATATTTTTTTCAATGTAGCGATGAGAAGTAATTTTTATTTTACCAAAACTTACAAAATTGTGATATTTTTTGACAAGAGTATAAACAATGACGAGAATGTTTTGAAATTCCTCCAATAAAATATTGGTTAACTGCCTTTCATGATAAACAAAATATTCTTCATATAAAATTACCCGACACCAAATTAAAATATTAAAGATGTTGGCGCAACTTCATCTGTCTCCTACATTAGCTTCATCCAAAAGAAGTAACCCCCGAATTTGATAAAAAAAATGAATAGGTGACATATGTTGCATTTATGCTAAGTTTTTTTTTTTTGTGAGAGAAGAAAAATATTTCATGTAAATACTACGCGAATCAGCTGCACCCATAATGGGCAAAGAAGTTTTTATTTTTCTTTTCTTCTTTTGGGGATACAAGGAATATTATTCATTTGCTAAAACAAATCGATTAGCTCAAAATTATTAGAATTAGTTCCACCATCAAACTAGGCAAAGGTTGCATGACAAATCCGATACAAAATGCTGTATATTGGCAATCACGAACCTACATCTTGCAGCATTCATAATAATTGTTTCAGACACCCATTCATATTGATAAATGATATTATTTTTTTGTGGAAAAGTCATGCACAACCTAACTCCACCACTCAGGGCTAATAAATTGAATATAGAACTGGAACGAGGCCTCAAAACAATCATGGCGAGAAGAACGTGTGCCCCTCTCATCTCTTTCTATATTAATTTCATATGCAAAACGCTGATTCTCTTCGCCTTCAAGCTTTTGTTACTTCGATAATACTCATACAAAAAGTTATCTAGGGATGGCTTGTTTCTAACGATAGTGCACAAAGCATAGACAGGAAGAGAAAAATCACAACCTGACATGGAAAGTGTGTGATGTTCTAGGACTTTTTGTGAGAAAAATCACAAAGAAATGTTTTGATTTGAAAGACGAGAAGACGAGAAGGCAAAGTTAACAGGTCTATCAAAGACTAGAAAGAGAAGACAATTCAATTCCCTGGTACATAAAAATTATGAAAAGCATTGCTACAAAGATAACTAGAACATACATAAAAAAGTTACCACTTTACTCACTATGCAAAAATTCAATCTGCATGGCTCATCCTCATCGAGTTATACACTCCAAATTCAGAATACGATACTGGAAAAATGGCGCATCACTTCTTGGCATAGGAGATGGCCATTGGGTGGTGTGGGTCAATCTTGAAACCTTGCAGAGCCTGCATTGCAATTGAAGCCTGTGAATCATCATCATACTCCACAAAAGCAATTCCTGGCTTCGACTCGATCATCCGAACTTCCCTGAAACCAGGATACTGATTGAAAAGGATTTGAAGCATGTTGCTTGTTGTTTCATGAGGCAAGTTTTGAAGGAAAAGGATGTTGTTGGGCACAGCAGGAGGTTCCTGAGAGCTAGTTCTCCCATGGCGTGGAGCTTGAGAAGCCTGTCAAGTTTAGATAGCAGAAGTTCAAACATCATTGTAATAATTTAACAATCTCAAAATATGATACCCAACTTCAATTAGCCCTATACAAGCAAAAGAAGCTTGAGTTATGACAAAAATCATCTAATGTTTTTTTTGGTAGGAACAAGTCAATCCACTTTTACCAGTAAAACAATACTGCAGCAAGAGAAACCTACAGGACTCGAAGAAAACGAGAGAAACTTACTCCCCCACTAGTTTCATCATGTGGTGCATTAAAGGTAGAACCAGGATACTGTGCCTCCTCAGCTCGGCGTTTCTTTTCAGCAGCTGAAAGGAAAAAATGTGAAATTTCCAAATTAAAAAAAAGAAAAAGGTGAAACAAATCATGACCAGGTCCAGAAATATGCATTAGAGAATATAACATATATCACAAAGGAGGAACAGTAATTATAGTCCTAGTGCAAGTTCAAGCAGAATTTTGACGATGCTGTAAGATCTCGCCAGTTCTCATCGAGGAAAGCTGCTCTAACAATAGAATCACAGAGAGGAACATAGCATATAGATCTACCTACCAATTTGACTTGAGTATCAACAACATGATACATCGGTTTTGCAAACATGGGAATATAACCAAAGAAGACTGCCAAAAAATATAACCAAGAAAATATAAAGAAAAGATTGGACAACTTAATAATTAGTTAACCACAGAGAAGGTGAGGAAAAAGAATAGCATGATTCTAGTAATTTAGCTTTCTGAAGTATTGGACCATTTGATAGTCAGACGCCCAAAAAATACTGAAGAAAGAAAAACTGAACCATATATTTCAAATGCTTAGATTCTTGTAATCTGTTCCATGAACAATTTCAAAGGTTGATAACTTGCATTTATTGAGCAGAAAAGAGGTAAGGTGTGACAAGAGAGTGCAATCACTGTCTTATGTATGTCATGGTTACCAACCTTTGTTGAATTGTTTATGAAGCTCTCATTGTTGAAAACACATATATACCTCTTGTGAGTACTTATGCAGCCTAAGCTCATGGAATACTAAGGCATATTTTATCATAGATATAGGATGCAGAGAAAAGCTAATTTAGTACAGAAAATAGAGAAGATAGATAAAATGGAGTTGAGTAAATTTTGGATGATACAGAGACAGAGATGTGACATTTAAAGCACCTTTTGCTTAGTTAACTGGTTCGATGTCTACTCTTCATGTGACTAAAAGTGTTAACTAAATGTACACGTATTAGCTAAATAATAAGTGCAAATAACAAAACAACAATGAATAATGCAAAATTTTCCTCAAACTTTATTAACCATATTCCTTGAAGAAGGCAAAAATGTGTAAGCTTTTAATTGGAATAGACAGAATACTTACCTTTTTCTTCTTGTTTCTTCTTCTTCTCTCTCGGAACAAAAGATCCATCTGCTTTTGCAATACAATCGGATTTTGTCTTCGCATATTGTATCCTCTGTATAAAATTTAGATATGTAAATATCAATGAACTTCTTTCTAAATACGCAAGTGAGATTCCTATATGATGAATCAATTTCTAAAGTAGTTACACTGTACAAAGAGAATATTAGTAGCATAAGGTATCATGGTAGGGAACTAAATGACTTTTTAAGAAACATTCACCATTGGTTTGTCATAGAATGGGAAATTTTGCATTTGTCGAACAGCATTACTAGCAGCCGTAACTTCAGCAAACACAACCCATGCTTGTCCTCGAAGTTTTGGAGTTTTCAAGGCTACCACATCCAAAATCCTTCCATATTGGGAAAATAGAGCATACAGAGACCGCTTCAGTTCTGCTACCAAAAAAAGGTCAATGAAGCCATAATAGCACATGAACACAAACAATGAGCATATGTGGGTGGTTTCCTTTTTCTTTCATTTCATGTGTATATACTAGATTCAAGTGATAAAAACTAAAAACAACAAATGATAAGCCCACGATCTTCTAAAAACTAAATTACAAGAATTTCTGGGAAAAAGTGGTGGACCTCTTTATGTACTACCATTATCTTATTTATTTATTTTTTGAAAGGGGAAAGGATGACTAGGGGGTACAGTTAATGTCGTAGATGTACTGCCCATATTATGTTCTATAGTGGTATTTGCATTGCCATTATATTTATACCCTGAGACTCTGGTTAGCTTAGTGAAAAATGAGACAAACTACAATAGGAGAAATATCCCTTTATATAGGAAATCCTGAAATAAAAAGAAAAACCGAAAATCATATGAATATCAAGTAAACATTTCCCCATGAACTTTATGCACTAACTTTCAGTAGGTTTTTTTGACATTTAGGTATCTATAAAATGTTAGATATCTAATTCATCTCAACAATTGTCACTCGAAAAACCATGTTATGTCATGTTTTGGAGAACCATAGTCAATGCTGTCAAAATCACAAGTTCCCTCGTGGAATTGGACTTTAAGAACATGCCAAATCAAAACGTGCTGAATTGCAGACTGATTAATTTTTGAGCCAGTCTGCGATAAGATCATGTGCTGGACTTGTAAACTTGGTGACATGGCATGTCCAACCTTGTCCAGCTGATCATTTTTTCACTTAAGGTCAATAGGTCCCACAGCAGTTACTCAAGCTCCACTTCCAAATACAATTACTAATTCATTCTAAAGTTCTAGGGCTTCTTTGTTTGTTGCTACACCAGGAAAGCGGTTACTGTTCACCACAGCAGTCCGTCTTCGCTTGTTTGCCGCTGCAGTTTGCTATTGCCGGATCACCAATACCTTGCATAGCTGCCTCGCTGATTTTATCTCCTCCACTTCCATTCCCCCTCGATATCCCTCTTATGCTTGCGAACAGAAGAGGTGCGCCCTCTTTTGCTCGTAAGCAGATCAGCTCGCGGTTAGACCTGCTCACAAGAAGACTCAGGCAAACTCTGTTCGTGGGAATTCTCTGTTAGTGAGCAGAGTCTACTCCTGAGCAAAATGCTTTGCTAGAGGGCGGAGACTGCTTGCAAGCAGTGAAATGCCCCTGCTCATGGGGCACATAGGCATGCCGTGCTGTGAGATTTGTTAAGCTAATACTAGGTAGTATTTTTTAAAATAGGTTTTACATAGTTCGGAGTTTAGCTAGATTCTAGAATATTTTGGAATAATAATTTGATAGAGTTAGAAGTGTCATGCAATGATCCCAGGTATTACATGTTTACCCGTCTATACATGTGGAGATCAGTTTACGAGTTTGACAACATTGTCTATAGTACCTTTAATCTGTCTATGTACACTATAAACACTAACAACTATCAGGTAGCCAATCGGCAAGACACAACCCCACATGTAGCAAAAAAATTGCATGCTTATCCACATCATTACCATATTTCAGATAAAAGTTCACCCCTATCGATGCTTATGGTATCAATACTTTCTAATATCCTTGCTGACAGACAAAATCGAGTTTTTTCATGATGTGAGGAACAATAGCACAATAAATTCATCCAAGGAAATATTACAAAGTACTACGCACTCAAGTAACAAGCCAAAAAAAAACCCAAATATGGCACAGGAATACTTTTATCATCTCTGCCAATGCCTTACTCGGGCAAAACTTCGACCTTTTTCTATGTTTCCCCAAAGCACCATAGCAATCGACAAATGCCAAGAGAAACAAAAAAAATATAGAGAGAAAACACAAAGAAAACGGAGCAAGACAAATCCAGCACAGCAGGATGTGATTAAGACCTAGATTTTTACAGGAAAAACGAAATGATCGAAAGCCTCAGCCATAAACCCTAGAAATTGATCCTTGGAAGAAGAGAACGAAGCGGCTGGAGAAATTTGGGGGAACTGGAGTTGCTGAAATCGACGAGGGATTTGGGAAATTTGATTACCTTCTTTCTTGACCTTCTCGTTGAGATTTTTGACGTAGATCGTTTGGTTCGGAGGGATGTCGCCGGAAAGCATTCCCACCATCGTCGAGTCCGCTCTTGCTTGCTCACTTCCAGCGGGTTGAGTTACTTACAAAGTGCACATTTCCTCCATATATGAATAAAATATAACCGTTCGATTCGTGATGGACGGAAAGGGAAAAGAGCCTACTAAATAAGCCTTCATAAAATTCGATTTTAATTATTTATAATCAATTTTATATAAAAAAATAATAATTACTCATTGCTTCGTAATTGCTTTATCATATTAAATAAAATTATTATTTTAACCCAAAATTTACTTCGTGCAGTATTACATTTTTGTGCTTATGAAATATGTAAATTTGTTTATTTTTTTTCATTGAAATGTTGGTTATTTTGTGACTATTATTTAGGCCCTGTTTGATTAATTTGTAAAAAAACTATAAAGTATTTTAAAACGATGTAAAGCATATTTTGAAAATTGATTTATGATGTATAATAAACTTAAAGTAAAAATATACAATAAGGTGTTTGGATGCACATTCAAATATATTGAATTATGAAAAGAATATTTTACATAATTATACTGTTATAGTTTAATATACCATTATAACAGATTTGAATTTTTTTTATGAAATAATAAATATATAAATAATACATACAGTTTATTGTATATTGAGATAAAATTGATGTAACATAAAACACTAGAAAATTAAAAAAGCATTGTATTATATATTTATTTTACATATTTTTTTCTGATTTATTATTTTATATGATTAAATAAAAAATATTATAATCATCATAGCAAATTATAAACAGAAAAATTACTCTAGAATGCTATAAATAATGACAAAAGAAATTAATATGTAAGAAGAAAAAGATCAACGTGAAAAATGTAATAATTATTCCAAAGTACAATAAATGTCATGACATGTGAACAAAGGGCAGAAAAAAAAACGGAGGTAGAGACTAATAATTATTTTATAATGTATAGAGTCAAAACGTAGAAAAATATACTTTAAAAATACCATCCAAACACCACTTTGTAATATTTTACAACGTTTTCAAGAAATACTTTGATTTTTCTTATTACTGTGATTTTACTTTGTTTTTCCAATGTATCCAAACAGGGCCTTAGTGTGTTCTTTTCTTACTTCAAAACCAAACGATCGACGTCAAAAATCTCAACGAGAAGGTCGAGTAAGAAGGTAACAAATTCCCCAAATCCCTCGTCGATTTCAGCAACTCCATTCCCAAATTTCTCGTGCTGCATCTTGTTCCACGGATCAATTTTTAGGGTTTATGGCTGAGGTTTTAGATCTTATATCACATTCTGCGGCGCTTGATTTCGCGCAACGGCGAGCTCGCACAAAGCGAGCTTTGCCCTGCGGTAGCTTGATGGGGACGGCTATGTAGGAGTGCTTCTTGGCGCCGTACGAAAGGAACCAGACGTTTGTGCACGGAGGAGAGGAGGGTTGAATTGTAGGTGTTGGTGTTGGGGATGTAAGCTTGGGGGCGGGCTTGGTCTTTTTCCTGCTGTAACTGAGGAAAAAATGGAGGAAGGTATTGGGGTTAATGGCGTTTGTTGCTGCTGCTGTTAAGCAGGCAGAGGTTGCAAAGAGAGGAAGACTCAGGGTTGCAGCAATGTTGGCCATGGCTGGTCTTGATGTTGCTGTGCAAGCTCACTAGTACAAAGATCAGGGATGGAAGTGGAATCTTGAAAACTTGGGGTTAGATGTAGAAATTCACTAGTACAAGGGGTGTAAGAGGATATAACCCTAATGCTAATTCACAAAGCTACTAACATGCTAATGGTTGCCATTGTTTCCCATTTGATATGCAGTTTTATTAGTAAGATCGGTTAGTCTCTATACCCCTTAAATGGGAGGTAATCTATAACCAACTGATATAATGACATTTTTTCCCTCAAATTTACGTTCAAAAAAATATAAATTACATGTATTTCTATCTGGTGATATACAATGTGCATCAATTTTATAACCAAGTTCCTTTTTCATTCTCTAAAAAATCCATTTATATAAGGTGTCTTCTTAAGGGATGTCAAGTGTATTTTATGGCTGTAAAAACTCAGAGATCTCAGCTTAGGTAGATCTTTACACTGTATCTGGAGCTAAATTTTGATATTGAGCATTAACATGAATTTTTCTACTTTAGTTAGGTGGAGGTCTCTCGTGATGGTATGAGATAGAGAGACTATCTTCAGTGGGCAGTGTCTGGCTGATGTATGATGTCTCAGCATCTAATTTCTCACAGCAACTATTGCTACAATCATCATTGTGTAACAGGGCAGGCAATTGACATTCATAATATCTTAATCAAGAAAAACAGAGCTCGTGTTTTCTTATCTTATTTTGGAGCTGCTGTTTTTATTACAATTACCTTGTATTCACTTGTAATAAAGGTATCTAGCTTCTCTCTTTCACATCTTCTCACGTTACTTTTTTTGTTACTACGCAACAGCCTATCCGTAACTTTTGCTTTCTCAGTGTTTTGTTGTTAAATGATTAAATGGTTACCTTTACACTAGACAAATCATATACTGTTTGCACATTGAAAAGAACTGTTGTCACCATAGGTTTCATTTTATTGTAATATTGATGCCTTTTGCTTTTTCATTCAACAGGAATTATGTATGAGCTCTATCTGGAGTATGCTTTTAGGTGTGATCTTTGCCAAATTCTTACAATATAGTCCTGTTAAAAAGGGTGATTATCAAAATCCTTTCAGTTTTTCCTTACAATACAGTATCTCTTTTCATTCTTAGTTGCACCTCTTGTTTTTGAAAATCTTTTGCATGTGAAGAGAAACATTCTGAGAACTAGAATTAGGCAAATTTTGTAGGTATGGGTACAGGTTGGGACAGCTCAGTTGTCCTGGCTTGATCCAGAATATTAAGAAATCTTGTTTAGACCTTAAACCCTAAACTCCATACCAATTTCAAATGGATTTCAATTGAAGAATAAAAATTGTACCAGACCACTGATATTTTGGGAGTATTTTTATTTGGTTTAATGAACATTCAAATTCACAAGTTCTCTCAAACCATGCAGAGTCTGTGGTTATCATACCAGAATTCGGCATCCAACTTGAAACTCATTACTGGAGGCAAGTCATGCCACATTTTTTTTTTATTTTATGTTGAATATGTTTCTTTAGACTTATGTTCTCCTTCATGACGTTTTTACTATGTTGATGCTTGATGGTATACTTTCTATGTTTATTGTCATTATGACTATTAGGATAGACTAGCTGTAAAAATTGACATCTCATCATTGAGTCAAATGATTTTGTACAATCTGGCTTAGCAAAAAATAGTCAAAGTTCATTTCTTATGCCCTCAATAAAAAAAGTTCATTTGTTAGAATAAATATGGATCTCCGTCAAATGACAAGCATCCTCATGAATCCACAAACAAGCTTTAAAGGGAAACTGCAATGGAAATAAGTTTAAGTACCTGAGCACCCTCTGGGATCGGCACCCTCCGGGAAATAAGTTTAAGCTTTGGGGATCGGCACCCTCCGTGCTTTTGTATTTGGCATTTCGGATTTCCCCATTTTTTGTTCACGTGTAGATATCACATTACTAAAGTTTGGTAATACAAAATGGATGACTACCCAACTTCAGTAGTCATCCTTTCATTTCCCTCAAAAAAGAAAGTACCTACACACTTTGCATTGACTATAATTGGGGAAAAGCTTCTCTCTTGTACGCATATGGAGCTAAGACTTTGATCTACAAATGAGAGTAATTTTCACAAATGGTCCCCCAACTGTCTTTGATCTTGTTTTGGTCCCCCAACTTTAGTTTGTAACAACCTAATCCCTCAACTTATACTTTGTTACAAAAAAGGCCCCCTAAACTAGTAAAACAAGTTTAAACATGTTCATTTGGATGCCGCATGGCAGCTACATTAGATGGGACCTATTTGATAAATAGTAAGGAATATATATTAATACTAAGAAATATGGTATGCAAATAATAAAAATAATTATAAAAAATGGGGGGCGGGTTCATGGAACTCCATGTCCATTGACAGCTCAGTCTTCCCTTCCCCATGTCCCTCGTTGGCTCAGGGAGCAGTGGCCCCCACATCCTTCGCCCGAGATGGCGGTAGATGCAGGGGTCGCCATCCTTCCCTTCTCTGTTGTAAAGGAGGGAGGAGGGGGAAGGGACGTAAACCCCCAATCTTTGACAATGGATTATTTGTACTATATTGTCTTTGTTTATATAAATATGTATTTATTGATAGTAATTAACTTTTTGAAAAGTGATTAATTTTATGGGTCCCATCCTATGTGCATGCTTCATGGCATCTCCAAGATTAACTAGTAAACTTATCGTTACCAGTTTATCGGACTATTTTTTGTTACAAATTATAAGTTGGAGGAGTAGGTTGTTACAAACTAAAGTTTGGAAAAACGGGATCGAAAGTATGGTTGGGGGATGTTTGTGAGAAATACTCCTAGAAATGGTGATGACTAACCAACATGATGAGTTGACCCTTAAAAAAAATGGGACGATGACTTAAATACAGGAATACATGGTATTAGGTTATGGACTATGGAGAAATTTAGATAGCAGAGAAATATGGAATTGCCTAATGAGAGGTGTACTTAGGTTTGTGATCCTCTGAAAATGACTCCAATACTCCATGTTATGCAAGATGTTGTAGGGTCAGAGAGTGGTCTTAATGAAAATTGTTCCTATCTGTAGTCTTTCTTAATTAGTCTTTAGTTGAAATTTAAAGTCAGGACTGCTTCCGCAAATTAATATCAGTTAATTCTAAAAAAGGATAACTTAAATTAAATTTATAACAAACAATTTGTGACCATCATGTTAATCATCTCTTTTCAATGTCCTTGTTTTCTCATCTTAGTTTTCCATGTTTGTTTCTTTATCTGAAAGGAGTTTTCTGGTTTTCCTTAGTGGCAAGGTTGACCGTCGGTTTGTCCCCATTAGTATGATTCTCAAACCAGTGCTGAATGAATGTGTGACCCCTGTTACTTGTTATTGGAGTTTGACTTTAATTATTCGCGGCAAAGATGATCTTTTGATGGTCTTCCAGGTGAAGATCTAATCCTGTACCGCTCTTATCCAATGTTAATTGACCTAAAACTCTCAAATTTTTCGTATGTATCTGGTGTTTAAAGACTTATGCACGCATCTGCAGAAAATGCGACCTCCTCTGAAAATATTGATTCCTGTGTGGAAGGCCTTGTGTAATGCCATCGACTACAAGGTAACCCCACTTGGACGAAGTTCATCACATCCTAATATTCCAAATTGTTAGATTTGAGATCAGCTGACTCAAATTAAGTATATAAAGAAGGACCATAATGCAGCCTAAGTTAGGATGGTAACTAGCATGTGTGATTGGCAGCTGCAGTTGGAAATGAAGTATTGTACCATTTTTTTCCACCTGTATTTTATGCTAACCATAGAACAACAGCTGAACATTGCAACACCATAAGATTTTGCATCTTCCTTTTGCCCTCCAATTTCTTTCTGCAGGTGCATCCCAAGCATTTACTAAGATGACATCAAAGAAACTGACAGTGATACATGAATTTTCTACTCTATGGTTAGATTGGTTCGCAGTACAAAGGCGATGCACGTGCAGTTTGTTTCAATGTTCACTATTGTGTTTCTACGGCCGATCGCCATGAGTCTGTTTCAATGTGTACACAACTATGTGAATCACAGTGCATTTTGCATGTTCCATTTTTATTATGTTTCTGGGTAGTTGCATTTCAAGCACATCTAGTTCTGCATGCATTATTGTATTAGCTAATCTTATTTTACACAAGGATTGGTTACAGGCTTTCAGGTCAGCCTAGATGGGCTCATTGTCATAACGTTTTATCATCAACAAGGATCGTGATGGACTGAATGATTCACATTGATGGTCCTCTTTTTTTCCTTGGTTTAGGCCGAGTTTTATTGTAAAAGAGCTTAAAAGGTAAATCATGGAAGAAAAGGTACAATTAAAATTGGGCTAAATAGTATGAAAATTTGAGAAGAGATTCTCAAGTTCCCCTTGAGGCAGGATTCTAAAATTTAGCAAAGTTAAAGTTTTCAATTACTGCATCAAATAGTTGATTGATATAATCGTTTTGTTTATGAAGATATTTACTCAAGTGGGATTCGACTTCGTTGTCATGTGTCCAAGGATTGGGCCCTTCGGCATTTGTAATACCTCATGGCAAACAGCAATCTAAAATTGTTTCTATGTTGGAGGCCTTCTTAAAGAGCAATAATGAAAGTATACGGTGCAGTATGCCATAATTGTGTTCATCATAAAACTAAAGTAAAGTGTGTTGTGCACATACATTTGATTTATCTTTTACAACTTTAATTCAAAATTTTGTATCTGAATCACTGATTAAGGAAATTGTAACTATTGAAAAAGAGTGATCATGAAAGCTGAAATTTAAGCGCATGGAAGCCGGTCACATTAAGTCCATTCTTGATTACGTTACTAAATGAGAAGAAAAAAAAGTATATCACACTATGAGATATTGCATCACGTAAAATGTTAAAAAAAAATCCCATGAAGTTTATGTTAGAATAAACATATATAAAATATATAATGAAAGCATGCAAGCATAATCTATATGTTCATCTAAAAAAAATAATTTGAAGGCTAGAAAATGTGAAGCTTAATATTAGAACATAAATATGAACATACAATAACTATGAATCATTGTTCACAGAATAAAAGTAAAATATAAAGTTTGCTAACCTCTTCCATATCCACACAATAAGTTAATCGAAGGAAGTCTCGAATATTATGTAGACAATAAAAAAAGAAGAACTTCTTTATGAAGTTTTTTTTTACAAAAAATAAAATAATAAAATATTGCAATCAAAATTGGATCGATAAATCTTTTTATAAGGTTCTTTCCAACAATAGTTAACAAAATTATTTAAAATACTAAGTTATGGAGACCAACCAACTGTTTGACATAAATAAGAATATGTAACAAATGCTGTATCAAATTCCAAACAGTGTACTTTACGCAAGACAGAATATACACTGAGTGACCTCATCAAATGTTGTGGCCTATCGAGCTGTTGTTGGAAGGAATTAATGGCGATTCTGATCTGCAAAGATGCTCGCGATCAGCAAGACCTTGACATATCTTCTAGAGGTCGATTTCCTGCAAAGGAATTTGCAGACAGGCTTCTTTGATCAGGGCATGGGGCAAGTATAGCCTGGGTGTCCCCATGTCTTGGTTGACTTCTTATGTCACACGCTTCATTCCACGCAAGAAAAAAAAAGACACCTTCAAAGAACATGTTTACTCCATTATAAAAAAATCGAATAAATGCGTATCCTATTTAAATAAGTTATACTGTATCTTATGAACAGTTGAATTTAATATATATGATTAAAAATAAAAAAAAATAAGATTTATATTTTTAGATTCAGATTTAACGATTATATAATATACCTTACTCAAATAGGATATATTTTTATTAAATCCATAAAAAAATAATTGTCATTTGGTTAAAACTTAGAGAAAATAAAAATGAATCATTTGTTAGCATCTCAATCTTAAAGTTAGATTACTAGAATTTCTGAAAATCAAGGTTCATATCGAAAAAGAAAGACACCTTCGAGAGAATGGCATGTGCTAAACTTCTCGGAATGCTTTTAAATGGAATTATATATTTGTCATTTAACTTTTTTTCGATTTATCATATTATAAAATCCAAAGGCTCCTTTAATTATTATTTAAATTCTGAATGCAGCTATTGGCAAATTGCGATACGTCCACTTGTTTTAGCCCGACAACGTTATTATGATCATCATGCAATTATGGAATTTTATAAGCATGGCAGAAGCTTCCTACTCTTAATTTAACATATGGCCCTGCAACAAGTGTCTCAAAATGCCACCAACAAATCCATTTGAATTGTTGTGTTATTGCTGACATTTTTTTTATTTTACTATTTAAATGGACAGACAAAAGCGATCCTAATTAATATGTGTCGAAGCACCCCACCCAATAATGCACGCATGCATGCATGGGGTGCTTGGACTGCATGCCCAAGAGGATCCTATGAGACATCCACTGGTTTCGCTCCCATGATTTGAACTTGAGCTTAATTAGTCTATCTAAACAAATTTAGAAAAGAAAATAAAGAACGTAATTGCATCACAGCTACACGTCTTCCACTGTTTGCACTTAGGTATTTTATTGACAGTGGTTATCCTAGTAAGCTTCTTTAGGACAATGGTGATAAATAAAGTTTCAATCTCTCTCCTTCTTTCTTTCGTTTTTTCTGTCTTTTTAAGGTATATCCGGTAAATGAAAATATCAGATATAATTCCCCCACTAAGTACATCAGTTTCGTGTGGAAAGTGAAGTTAAAGAGGTGATCCCTCCATAAATAAACCTCAATGCCAATAGCCTAACAATAGTGACAAACTTTTAAATTGGTATTCAAATTATTAACGCTCATATCTCTTAATCCGAATTTATTATATTTTCGAGAAAAACAACTAACCTAATATCTTTTTAAAGCTAAAAAGTTAATTAAGTTAATTCATGAGTTTCTTGCCATCCAACTTTTATTTTCCTAATTAATGCAGAAACTTGAACAATGAGATCGATTTTCATATTTATAGTTTAATAGACTGCCCTTTTAGAACACAAGGTGACATAACCAAAATCAAGTTGCATTTGCTTTATAATTAGTTAGAAATAAGTTCTAAAAATAATTATTGAAAGGAGGTACATTTTTCGAAAAGCAAATTATTTTTGTTATGTATAAAAAGGTAACAATATATACATTAATTGTTTTATTAATTATAATATATGAGACAATGAGAGGACAAAAAGAGCTGAAAGTGATATTTTTCACAATCATATACAATTTTTTATTACCAATAATTCTTTCCATTCTTCAATATATTTTATTTTTTATAAAGAGAAACTGTATCTTTTTATACAAATGACCTTATGAAATTATTATTATTAAATTAAGATGAGCTAATAATCCTAGTCGAAATTAAGCATAAGATTTTAGTAATATACTTTTCATATCTAGTACAATCAAACATTGAACTCAGTAAAAGAGGAAATATTTTTTAATACGAAATTTATTAGAATTTGAAGTCATAACAGTTTGACTTTATCAAGTTATAGGAGATAATGTAATATATTGTGCATGTGAGTGTAATCCAGAATAACTCATTTATGTTTGAAATATTATGTGGATGAGAACAAGGGAAAAATACTATAGTAACACGCCTTTCGTGAACTCAAAATTCGATCCTTACCTATTGTTTACTCTCTTTTTTTAAAACAAAATTATCTAATGTAGGCCTAAAATAATATGATGGTGACTATTAAATTAGATGTGCTATTAATAATCATAAAAAATTAAGTAAATAAGAAAAATAACATCTTTATATTTATATTCTTAACATTCTTCACGCGTGGGCAATTGACAACTTTGATTTAATATAAAGTCCAACACGTGAACAACTAAGAAAAAAAATAATTTTTTTATATGAGCAACGTCGAGATTCGAATTAAAAAAATTTGACTCTGATACTGTTTTAAATTAACTATCAATAATTCTAAAAACTTAATTCAATAAATAAACATCTTTATATTTATATTCTTAATAATAATATTTACTTATCGGGTTTTAAATATGTAGTATATTTATTCAACATATTAAATTTAACCGCTTGAAGCTAAATAAATAATTACTCACTATATTGCTGTGTTTATAAGATTATTATCGACAACTAAAAGAAATACTTGACATATTTGCATTCTATTACAACCAACTATGGGATTTTTCGGCGTTATTCCATTAGCCACAACAATTCTCTATTGATCAAATCCAAAATAGAAACATCATGATTATCATGAAAGAAACGAGAAGAGAATATCGAATAACTACGAGAAGAAAACAAAGCTTGACGTGTAGATAGTGATATATATGACCTTAACAGCTCTCGTAAATATGTGCCTAAGTGAACTATATATATAATGACTTCTTACAGAAAGTAGAACCGGAAAGAGATAATAATTTCTACCTTGGGCTAATAAATGTTACCTTTACAGTACGTATGTTCTTGTATGTTGGTAGTCTTAAACATTAATACAATACTAAAACCATATAACTACTTTCAAATAATTGAAGCAACGAAATTACCTATCTAATCATAAAAAATAGCGAAAGATAACCCCCATATGGGGACTTCTAAATGGAGCCTAAAAAAAATAGGCGATTATGATAATTTTAGAAGACTAAGTTTGGGTTATTATGTCAATACTACATATAAAGAAATTTTTCGTGAGAATGTAACCTAGGTAAAAATGAATCTCATTGAACTTTCTATTTTATATGTTTGTAATTCTTCTCACTCAATTATTTCTTACTAAATTCTTTAATAAAAATGATGGAAAATACCATATTTGAGTTCTTTATTAATTTTTACTCTCAAAGTTTAGCTACATTTAATAGAAGATTAATCAAATTTAATAGTAGATCAAGATTTAAAATCATGATTTAATGTGCATAACCATTAACGTCGTCATCAGCACTGCTTTTCAAATATTATAATGATAATAGAAAAAATGGTTTATCAACATTTAATAGAAGAAAATAGAATAGTGAAAAAAATATAAAACTTGTTGATAAAGCTAAACATGACATGATCTCTTCACAAAACCTAGATAGCAATTATGGATAAAATATTGTGAATCTTCCTTCTTCCATTTCAACTTTTCCATGGACACAATGGTCATTTCAAAACATTACACTCCTAGATCATACCTGGCCACCTCCAATATTATGCTTTTAATTCCCTGTAATCCGCATAACTTGGACTTAAAAAAAACACAACAAATGATCAGAAATGTTAACTTTAACTAACTTCCACACGCCATATGATGCGTTCTCTCTATTTCTCTATAAATACCCACATCTCGATCATTTGGTCTCCATGCACTTAAAACACACCACAACATCTTTGAACTCACTCTCTAGTGCGTTGCATTAGCTACGTTACTACGTGCATTGTGTGATCATGGCGTCCAAAGCGCTGGTGGAGTCACTGTACGAGGCCCTCCAGAGAGGGGACACGGCGGCCGTGGCGACCATGATGGCGGAGGACGTGGAGTGGTGGTTCCACGGCCCGCGCCGGTGCCAGTACATGAGGAAGCTGCTGACCGGGGAGGACGGGCACCAGGAGTTCCGTTTCCGGCCGCGCGCGGTCGCGGAGGTCGGCGGCCGGTGGGTGGTGGCGGAGGGGTGGGAGGGAAAGCACGCCTACTGGGTCCACGCCTGGGAGGTCGAGGACGGCGTCATCGTCCGCTTCCGGGAGTACTTCAACACGGCCGTCACCGTGCACGGCTGCGCCGCCGGGGGCGG